>JAMKFB010000229.1:0-46250 GCA_036247105.1 Cirrhinus mrigala
AAAAAAGTAGAAGGTGAAGAAAAAGTCGAAGATGCAGAATTCATAGAAAAATTCGAAAAAAAAAGTCGAAGAAGTAGAAGTCGAAAAGGCAGAAGCCATAGAAAAAAATCGAAGAAAAAGTCGAAGATGCAGAAGCCATAGAAAAAGTCGAAGAAAAAGTTAAATAGGCAGAAGCCAAAGAAAAAGTCGAAGAAGCAAAAGTCGAAGTAGATGAAAAAGTCGAAGATGCAGAGGTCATAGAAAAAGTCGAAGTAGAAGTCGAATAGGCAGAAGATATAGGAAAAAGTTGAAGCGGCAGAAGCCATACAAAAAGTCGAAGGAAAAGTCAAAGAGGCAGAAGCCAAAGAAAAAGTTGAAGAAGTAAAAGTCGAAGAAAAAGTCGAAGATGCAGAAGCCATAGAAAAAAAATGAAGAAAAAGTCGAAGAGGCAGAAGCCATAGAAAAAGTACAAGAAGTAGAAGTCGAAGAAAAAGTTGAAGATGCAGAAGCCATAGAAAAAAAATGAAGAAAAAGTCGAAGAGGCAGAGGCCATAGAAAAAGTCGAAGAAGTAGAAGCCGAAGAAAAAGTCAAAGAGGCAGATGTCATAGAAAAAGTCGAAGAAGTAGAAGTCGAAGAAAGTGTAGAAGAGGCAGAAGCCATAGAAAAAGTCGAAGAAGTAGAAGTCGAAGAAAAGGTCGAAGTGGCAGAAGCCATAGAAAAAACTCGAAGAAGTAGAAGTCGAAGAGGCAGAAGCCAAAGAAAAAAATTTAAAGAAAAAGTCGAAGAGGCAGAAGCCATAGAAAAAGTCGAAGAAGTAGAAGTCGAAGAAAAAGTCAAAGAGGCAGAAGTCATAGAAAAATTTGAAAAGAAAAAGTGGAAGAAGTAGAAGCTGAAGAAAAAGTCGAAGATGCAGAAGTTATAGAAAAAGTCGAAGTAGTAAAAGTCGAAGAGGCAGAGGCCATAGAAAAAGTCAAAGAAGTAGAATTCGAAGAAAAAGTCGAAGAAACAGTCAAAGAGGCAGAAGCCATGGAAAAAGTCGAAGAAGTAGAAGTCGAAGAAAAAGTCGAAGAGGCAGAAGCCATGGAAAAAGTCGAAGAAGAAGAAGTCAAAGAAAAAGTCGAAGAGGCAGAAGCCATAGAAAAATTCGAAAAAAAAGTCGAAGAGGCAGAAGCCATAGAAAAAGTCGAAGAAATAAAAGTCGAAGAGGCAGAAGCCATAGAAAAAAATCGAAGTAAAAGTCAAAGAGACAGAAGCCAAGGAAAATGTCCAAAAGTAGAAGGTGAAGAAAAAGTCGAAGATGCAGAATTCATAGAAAAATTAGAAAAAAAAAGTCGAAGAAGTAGAAGTCGAAAAGGCAGAAGCCATACAAAAAGTCGAAGAAGTAGAAGTCGAAGTAGATGAAAAAGTCGAAGATGCAGAGGTCATAGAAAAAGTCGAAGTAGAAGTCGAACAGGCAGAAGATATAGGAAAAAGTTGAAGCGGCAGAAGCCATACAAAAAGTCGAAGGAAAAGTCAAAGAGGCAGAAGCCAAAGAAAAAGTTGAAGAAGTAAAAGTCGAAGAAAAAGTCGAAGATGCAGAAGCCATAGAAAAAAAATGAAGAAAAAGTCGAAGAGGCAGAAGCCATAGAAAAAGTACAAGAAGTAGAAGTCGAAGAAAAAGTTGAAGATGCAGAAGCCATAGAAAAAAAATGAAGAAAAAGTCGAAGAGGCAGAGGCCATAGAAAAAGTCGAAGAAGTAGAAGCCGAAGAAAAAGTCAAAGAGGCAGATGTCATAGAAAAAGTCGAAGAAGTAGAAGTCGAAGAAAGTGTAGAAGAGGCAGAAGCCATAGAAAAAGTCGAAGAAGTAGAAGTCGAAGAAAAAGTCGAAGTGGCAGAAGCCATAGAAAAAACTCGAAGAAGTAGAAGTCGAAGAGGCAGAAGCCAAAGAAAAAAATTTAATGAAAAAGTCGAAGAGGCAGAAGCCATAGAAAAAGTCGAAGAAGTAGAAGTCGAAGAAAAAGTCAAAGAGGCAGAAGTCATAGAAAAATTTGAAAAGAAAAAGTCGAAGAAGTAGAAGCTGAAGAAAAAGTCGAAGATGCAGAAGTTATAGAAAAAGTCGAAGTAGTAAAAGTCGAAGAGGCAGAGGCCATAGAAAAAGTCAAAGAAGTAGAATTCGAAGAAAAAGTCGAAGAAACAGTCAAAGAGGCAGAAGCCATGGAAAAAGTCGAAGAAGTAGAAGTCGAAGAAAAAGTCGAAGAGGCAGAAGCCATGGAAAAAGTCGAAGAAGAAGAAGTCAAAGAAAAAGTCGAAGAGGCAGAAGCCATAGAAAAATTCGAAAAAAAAGTCGAAGAGGCAGAAGCCATAGAAAAAGTCGAAGAAATAAAAGTCGAAGAGGCAGAAGCCATAGAAAAAAATCGAAGTAAAAGTCAAAGAGACAGAAGCCAAAGGAAAATGTCCAAAAAGTAGAAGGTGAAGAAAAAGTCGAAGATGCAGAATTCATAGAAAAATTAGAAAAAAAAAGTCGAAGAAGTAGAAGTCGAAAAGGCAGAAGCCATAGAAAAAGTCGAAGAAGTAGAAGTCGAAGAGGCAGATGCCATAGAAAAAAATCAAAGAAAAAGTAGAAGCGGCAGAAGCCATAGAAAAAAATCGAAGAAGTAGAAGTCGAAGAAAGTGTAGAAGAGGCAGAAGCCATAGAAAAAGTCGAAGAAGTAGAAGTCGAAGAAAAAGTCGAAGAGGCAGAAGCCATAGAAAAAACTCGAAGAAGTAGAAGTCGAAGAGGCAGAAGCCAAAGAAAAAAATTTAAAGAAAAAGTCGAAGAGGCAGAAGCCATAGAAAAAGTCGAAGAAGTAGAAGTCGAAGAAAAAGTCAAAGAGGCAGAAGTCATAGAAAAATTTGAAAAGAAAAAGTCGAAGAAGTAGAAGCTGAAGAAAAAGTCGAAGATGCAGAAGTTATAGAAAAAGTCGAAGTAGTAAAAGTCGAAGAGGCAGAGGCCATAGAAAAAGTCAAAGAAGTAGAATTCGAAGAAAAAGTCGAAGAAACAGTCAAAGAGGCAGAAGCCATGGAAAAAGTCGAAGAAGTAGAAGTCGAAGAAAAAGTCGAAGAGGCAGAAGCCATGGAAAAAGTCGAAGAAGAAGAAGTCAAAGAAAAAGTCGAAGAGGCAGAAGCCATAGAAAAATTCGAAAAAAAAGTCGAAGAGGCAGAAGCCATAGAAAAAGTCGAAGAAATAAAAGTCGAAGAGGCAGAAGCCATAGAAAAAAATCGAAGTAAAAGTCAAAGAGACAGAAGCCAAAGGAAAATGTCCAAAAAGTAGAAGGTGAAGAAAAAGTCGAAGATGCAGAATTCATAGAAAAATTAGAAAAAAAAAGTCGAAGAAGTAGAAGTCGAAAAGGCAGAAGCCATAGAAAAAGTCGAAGAAGTAGAAGTCGAAGAGGCAGATGCCATAGAAAAAAATCAAAGAAAAAGTAGAAGCGGCAGAAGCCATAGAAAAAAATCGAAGAGGCAGAAGACATAGAAAAATTTCGAAAAAAAGTCGAAGAAGCAGAAGTCATAGAAAAATGAAAAAAAAAAAAAGTCGAAGAGGCAGACGCCATAGAAAAAGTCGAAGAAGTAGAAGTCGAAGAAAAAGTCGAAGATGCAGAAGTCATAGAAAAAGTCGAAGTAGAAGTCGAATAGGCAGAAGATATAGGAAAAAGTTGAAGAGGCAGAAGCCATAGAAAACATCGAAGAAGCAGAAGTCGAAGTAGAAGAAAAAGTCGAAGATGCAGAGGTCATAGAAAAAGTCGAAGTAGAAGTCGAATAGGCAGAAGATATAGGAAAAAGTTGAAGCGGCAGCAGCCATACAAAAAGTCGAAGAAAAAGTCAAAAGGGCAGAAGCCTAAGAAAAAGTTGAAGAAGTAAAAGTCGAAGAAAAAGTCGAAGATGCAGAAGCCATAGAAAAACTCGAAGAAGTAGAAGTCGAAAAGGCAGAAGTCATAGAAAAAACTCGAAGAAGTAGAAGTCAAAGAGGCAGAAGCCATGGAAAAAAAACGAAGAAAAAGTCGAAGAGGCAGAAGCCATAGAAAAAAATTCAAGAAAAAGTCAAAGAGGTAGAAGCCATAGAAAAAGTCGAAGAAGTAGAAGTTGAAGAAAAAGTCGAAGAGGCAGAAGCCATAGAAAAAGTCGAAGAAGTAGAAGTAGAAGTCGAAGAAAAAGTCGAAGAGGCAGAAGCCATAGAAAAAAAATCAAAGAAAAAGTCGAAGATGCAGAAGTCATAGAAAAAGTCGAAAAGAAAAAGTTGAAGAAGTAGAAGTCGAAGAAAAAGTCGAAAAGGCAGAAACCATAGAAAAATTTAAAAAAAAAAGTCGAAGAAGTAGAAGTCGAAAAGGCAGAAGCCAAAGAAAAAACTCGAAGTAGTAGAAGTTGTAGAGGCAGAAGCCATAGAAAAAAATCAAAGAAAAAGTTGAAGAGGCAGAAGCCATAGAAAAAGTCAAAGAAAAAGTCGAAGAGGCAGAAGCCATAGAAAAAGTCGAAGAAGTAGAAGTCGAAGAAAAAGTTGAAGATGCAGAAGCCATAGATAAACTCGAAGAAGTAGAAGTCGAAGAGGCAGAAGCCATAGAAAAAACTCGAAAAAGTAGAAGTCGAAGAGGCAGAAGCCATAGAAAAAGTCAAAGAAGTAGCAGTCGAAGAAAAAGTCGAAGAGGCAGAAGCCATAGAAAAAGTCGAAGAAGTAGAAGTCGAAGTCGAAGAAAAAGTTGAAGATGCAGAAGTTATAGAAAAATTCGAAAAAAAAAGTCAAAGAGGCAGAAGCCATAGAAAAAGTCGAAGAAGTAGAAGTAGAAGTAGAAGAAAAAGTCGAAAGGGCAGAAGCCATAGAAAAAAATCGAAGAAAAAGTCGAAGAGGCAGAAGCCATGGAAAAAGTCGAAGAAGTAGAAGTCGAAGAAAAAGTCGAAGAGGCAGAAGCCATGGAAAAAGTCGAAGAAGTAGAAGTCAAAGAAAAAGCCGAAGAGGCAGAAGCCATAGAAAAATTCGAAAAAAAAGTCGAAGAGGCAGAAGCCATAGAAAAAGTCGAAGAAATAGAAGTCGAAGAGGCAGAAGCCATAGAAAAAAATCGAAGTAAAAGTCAAAGAGACAGAAGCCAAAGGAAAATGTCAAAAAAGTAGAAGGTGAAGAAAAAGTCGAAGATGCAGAATTCATAGAAAAATTCGAAAAAAAAAGTCGAAGAAGTAGAAGTCAAAGAGGCAGAAGCCATGGAAAAAAAACGAAGAAAAAGTCGAAGATGCAGAAGCCATAGAAAAAGTCGAAGAAAAAGTTAAAGAGGCAGAAGCCAAAGAAAAAGTCGAAGAAGCAGAAGTCGAAGTAGATGAAAAAGTCGAAGATGCAGAGGTCATAGAAAAAGTCGAAGTAGAAGTCGAATAGGCAGAAGATATAGGAAAAAGTTGAAGCGGCAGAAGCCATACAAAAAGTCGAAGGAAAAGTCAAAGAGGCAGAAGCCAAAGAAAAAGTTGAAGAAGTAAAAGTCGAAGAAAAAGTCGAAGATGCAGAAGCCATAGAAAAAAAATGAAGAAAAAGTCGAAGAGGCAGAAGCCATAGAAAAAGTACAAGAAGTAGAAGTCGAAGAAAAAGTTGAAGATGCAGAAGCCATAGAAAAAAAATGAAGAAAAAGTCGAAGAGGCAGAGGCCATAGAAAAAGTCGAAGAAGTAGAAGCCGAAGAAAAAGTCAAAGAGGCAGATGTCATAGAAAAAGTCGAAGAAGTAGAAGTCGAAGAAAGTGTAGAAGAGGCAGAAGCCATAGAAAAAGTCGAAGAAGTAGAAGTCGAAGAAAAAGTCGAAGTGGCAGAAGCCATAGAAAAAACTCGAAGAAGTAGAAGTCGAAGAGGCAGAAGCCAAAGAAAAAAAATTAAAGAAAAAGTCGAAGAGGCAGAAGCCATAGAAAAAGTCGAAGAAGTAGAAGTCGAAGAAAAAGTCAAAGAGGCAGAAGTCATAGAAAAATTTGAAAAGAAAAAGTCGAAGTAGTAGAAGCTGAAGAAAAAGTCGAAGATGCAGAAGTTATAGAAAAAGTCGAAGTAGTAAAAGTCGAAGAGGCAGAGGCCATAGAAAAAGTCAAAGAAGTAGAATTCGAAGAAAAAGTCGAAGAAACAGTCAAAGAGGCAGAAGCCATGGAAAAAGTCGAAGAAGTAGAAGTCGAAGAAAAAGTCGAAGAGGCAGAAGCCATGGAAAAAGTCGAAGAAGAAGAAGTCAAAGAAAAAGTCGAAGAGGCAGAAGCCATAGAAAAATTCGAAAAAAAAAGTCGAAGAGGCAGAAGCCATAGAAAAAGTCGAAGAAAAAAAAGTCGAAGAGGCAGAAGCCATAGAAAAAAATCGAAGTAAAAGTCAAAGAGACAGAAGCCAAAGGAAAATGTCCAAAAAGTAGAAGGTGAAGAAAAAGTCGAAGATGCAGAATTCATAGAAAAATTAGAAAAAAAAAGTCGAAGAAGTAGAAGTCGAAAAGGCAGAAGCCATAGAAAAAGTCGAAGAAGTAGAAGTCGAAGAGGCAGATGCCATAGAAAAAAATCAAAGAAAAAGTAGAAGCGGCAGAAGCCATAGAAAAAAATCGAAGAAGTAGAAGTCGAAGAAAGTGTAGAAGAGGCAGAAGCCATAGAAAAAGTCGAAGAAGTAGAAGTCGAAGAAAAAGTCGAAGTGGCAGAAGCCATAGAAAAAACTCGAAGAAGTAGAAGTCGAAGAGGCAGAAGCCAAAGAAAAAAATTTAAAGAAAAAGTCGAAGAGGCAGAAGCCATAGAAAAAGTCGAAGAAGTAGAAGTCGAAGAAAAAGTCAAAGAGGCAGAAGTCATAGAAAAATTTGAAAAGAAAAAGTCGAAGAAGTAGAAGCTGAAGAAAAAGTCGAAGATGCAGAAGTTATAGAAAAAGTCGAAGTAGTAAAAGTCGAAGAGGCAGAGGCCATAGAAAAAGTCAAAGAAGTAGAATTCGAAGAAAAAGTCGAAGAAACAGTCAAAGAGGCAGAAGCCATGGAAAAAGTCGAAGAAGTAGAAGTCGAAGAAAAAGTCGAAGAGGCAGAAGCCATGGAAAAAGTCGAAGAAGAAGAAGTCAAAGAAAAAGTCGAAGAGGCAGAAGCCATAGAAAAATTCGAAAAAAAAGTCGAAGAGGCAGAAGCCATAGAAAAAGTCGAAGAAATAAAAGTCGAAGAGGCAGAAGCCATAGAAAAAAATCGAAGTAAAAGTCAAAGAGACAGAAGCCAAAGGAAAATGTCCAAAAAGTAGAAGGTGAAGAAAAAGTCGAAGATGCAGAATTCATAGAAAAATTAGAAAAAAAAAGTCGAAGAAGTAGAAGTCGAAAAGGCAGAAGCCATAGAAAAAGTCGAAGAAGTAGAAGTCGAAGAGGCAGATGCCATAGAAAAAAATCAAAGAAAAAGTAGAAGCGGCAGAAGCCATAGAAAAAAATCGAAGAGGCAGAAGACATAGAAAAATTTCGAAAAAAAGTCGAAGAAGCAGAAGTCATAGAAAAATGAAAAAAAAAAAAAAGTCGAAGAGGCAGACGCCATAGAAAAAGTCGAAGAAGTAGAAGTCGAAGAAAAAGTCGAAGATGCAGAAGTCATAGAAAAAGTCGAAGTAGAAGTCGAATAGGCAGAAGATATAGGAAAAAGTTGAAGAGGCAGAAGCCATAGAAAACATCGAAGAAGCAGAAGTCGAAGTAGAAGAAAAAGTCGAAGATGCAGAGGTCATAGAAAAAGTCGAAGTAGAAGTCGAATAGGCAGAAGATATAGGAAAAAGTTGAAGCGGCAGCAGCCATACAAAAAGTCGAAGAAAAAGTCAAAAGGGCAGAAGCCTAAGAAAAAGTTGAAGAAGTAAAAGTCGAAGAAAAAGTCGAAGATGCAGAAGCCATAGAAAAACTCGAAGAAGTAGAAGTCGAAAAGGCAGAAGTCATAGAAAAAACTCGAAGAAGTAGAAGTCAAAGAGGCAGAAGCCATGGAAAAAAAACGAAGAAAAAGTCGAAGAGGCAGAAGCCATAGAAAAAAATTCAAGAAAAAGTCAAAGAGGTAGAAGCCATAGAAAAAGTCGAAGAAGTAGAAGTTGAAGAAAAAGTCGAAGAGGCAGAAGCCATAGAAAAAGTCGAAGAAGTAGAAGTAGAAGTCGAAGAAAAAGTCGAAGAGGCAGAAGCCATAGAAAAAAAATCAAAGAAAAAGTCGAAGATGCAGAAGTCATAGAAAAAGTCGAAAAGAAAAAGTTGAAGAAGTAGAAGTCGAAGAAAAAGTCGAAAAGGCAGAAACCATAGAAAAATTTAAAAAAAAAAGTCGAAGAAGTAGAAGTCGAAAAGGCAGAAGCCAAAGAAAAAACTCGAAGTAGTAGAAGTTGTAGAGGCAGAAGCCATAGAAAAAAATCAAAGAAAAAGTTGAAGAGGCAGAAGCCATAGAAAAAGTCAAAGAAAAAGTCGAAGAGGCAGAAGCCATAGAAAAAGTCGAAGAAGTAGAAGTCGAAGAAAAAGTTGAAGATGCAGAAGCCATAGATAAACTCGAAGAAGTAGAAGTCGAAGAGGCAGAAGCCATAGAAAAAACTCGAAAAAGTAGAAGTCGAAGAGGCAGAAGCCATAGAAAAAGTCAAAGAAGTAGCAGTCGAAGAAAAAGTCGAAGAGGCAGAAGCCATAGAAAAAGTCGAAGAAGTAGAAGTCGAAGTCGAAGAAAAAGTTGAAGATGCAGAAGTTATAGAAAAATTCGAAAAAAAAAGTCAAAGAGGCAGAAGCCATAGAAAAAGTCGAAGAAGTAGAAGTAGAAGTAGAAGTAGAAGAAAAAGTCGAAAGGGCAGAAGCCATAGAAAAAAATCGAAGAAAAAGTCGAAGAGGCAGAAGCCATGGAAAAAGTCGAAGAAGTAGAAGTCGAAGAAAAAGTCGAAGAGGCAGAAGCCATGGAAAAAGTCGAAGAAGTAGAAGTCAAAGAAAAAGCCGAAGAGGCAGAAGCCATAGAAAAATTCGAAAAAAAAGTCGAAGAGGCAGAAGCCATAGAAAAAGTCGAAGAAATAGAAGTCGAAGAGGCAGAAGCCATAGAAAAAAATCGAAGTAAAAGTCAAAGAGACAGAAGCCAAAGGAAAATGTCAAAAAAGTAGAAGGTGAAGAAAAAGTCGAAGATGCAGAATTCATAGAAAAATTCGAAAAAAAAAGTCGAAGAAGTAGAAGTCAAAGAGGCAGAAGCCATGGAAAAAAAACGAAGAAAAAGTCGAAGATGCAGAAGCCATAGAAAAAGTCGAAGAAAAAGTTAAAGAGGCAGAAGCCAAAGAAAAAGTCGAAGAAGCAGAAGTCGAAGTAGATGAAAAAGTCGAAGATGCAGAGGTCATAGAAAAAGTCGAAGTAGAAGTCGAATAGGCAGAAGATATAGGAAAAAGTTGAAGCGGCAGAAGCCATACAAAAAGTCGAAGGAAAAGTCAAAGAGGCAGAAGCCAAAGAAAAAGTTGAAGAAGTAAAAGTCGAAGAAAAAGTCGAAGATGCAGAAGCCATAGAAAAAAAATGAAGAAAAAGTCGAAGAGGCAGAAGCCATAGAAAAAGTACAAGAAGTAGAAGTCGAAGAAAAAGTTGAAGATGCAGAAGCCATAGAAAAAAAATGAAGAAAAAGTCGAAGAGGCAGAGGCCATAGAAAAAGTCGAAGAAGTAGAAGCCGAAGAAAAAGTCAAAGAGGCAGATGTCATAGAAAAAGTCGAAGAAGTAGAAGTCGAAGAAAGTGTAGAAGAGGCAGAAGCCATAGAAAAAGTCGAAGAAGTAGAAGTCGAAGAAAAAGTCGAAGTGGCAGAAGCCATAGAAAAAACTCGAAGAAGTAGAAGTCGAAGAGGCAGAAGCCAAAGAAAAAAATTAAAGAAAAAGTCGAAGAGGCAGAAGCCATAGAAAAAGTCGAAGAAGTAGAAGTCGAAGAAAAAGTCAAAGAGGCAGAAGTCATAGAAAAATTTGAAAAGAAAAAGTCGAAGTAGTAGAAGCTGAAGAAAAAGTCGAAGATGCAGAAGTTATAGAAAAAGTCGAAGTAGTAAAAGTCGAAGAGGCAGAGGCCATAGAAAAAGTCAAAGAAGTAGAATTCGAAGAAAAAGTCGAAGAAACAGTCAAAGAGGCAGAAGCCATGGAAAAAGTCGAAGAAGTAGAAGTCGAAGAAAAAGTCGAAGAGGCAGAAGCCATGGAAAAAGTCGAAGAAGAAGAAGTCAAAGAAAAAGTCGAAGAGGCAGAAGCCATAGAAAAATTCGAAAAAAAAGTCGAAGAGGCAGAAGCCATAGAAAAAGTCGAAGAAAAAAAGTCGAAGAGGCAGAAGCCATAGAAAAAAATCGAAGTAAAAGTCAAAGAGACAGAAGCCAAAGGAAAATGTCCAAAAAGTAGAAGGTGAAGAAAAAGTCGAAGATGCAGAATTCATAGAAAAATTAGAAAAAAAAAGTCGAAGAAGTAGAAGTCGAAAAGGCAGAAGCCATAGAAAAAGTCGAAGAAGTAGAAGTCGAAGAGGCAGATGCCATAGAAAAAAATCAAAGAAAAAGTAGAAGCGGCAGAAGCCATAGAAAAAATCGAAGAAGTAGAAGTCGAAGAAAGTGTAGAAGAGGCAGAAGCCATAGAAAAAGTCGAAGAAGTAGAAGTCGAAGAAAAAGTCGAAGTGGCAGAAGCCATAGAAAAAACTCGAAGAAGTAGAAGTCGAAGAGGCAGAAGCCAAAGAAAAAAATTTAAAGAAAAAGTCGAAGAGGCAGAAGCCATAGAAAAAGTCGAAGAAGTAGAAGTCGAAGAAAAAGTCAAAGAGGCAGAAGTCATAGAAAAATTTGAAAAGAAAAAGTCGAAGAAGTAGAAGCTGAAGAAAAAGTCGAAGATGCAGAAGTTATAGAAAAAGTCGAAGTAGTAAAAGTCGAAGAGGCAGAGGCCATAGAAAAAGTCAAAGAAGTAGAATTCGAAGAAAAAGTCGAAGAAACAGTCAAAGAGGCAGAAGCCATGGAAAAAGTCGAAGAAGTAGAAGTCGAAGAAAAAGTCGAAGAGGCAGAAGCCATGGAAAAAGTCGAAGAAGAAGAAGTCAAAGAAAAAGTCGAAGAGGCAGAAGCCATAGAAAAATTCGAAAAAAAAGTCGAAGAGGCAGAAGCCATAGAAAAAGTCGAAGAAATAAAAGTCGAAGAGGCAGAAGCCATAGAAAAAAATCGAAGTAAAAGTCAAAGAGACAGAAGCCAAAGGAAAATGTCCAAAAAGTAGAAGGTGAAGAAAAAGTCGAAGATGCAGAATTCATAGAAAAATTAGAAAAAAAAAGTCGAAGAAGTAGAAGTCGAAAAGGCAGAAGCCATAGAAAAAGTCGAAGAAGTAGAAGTCGAAGAGGCAGATGCCATAGAAAAAAATCAAAGAAAAAGTAGAAGCGGCAGAAGCCATAGAAAAAAATCGAAGAGGCAGAAGACATAGAAAAATTTCGAAAAAAAGTCGAAGAAGCAGAAGTCATAGAAAAATGAAAAAAAAAAAAAAGTCGAAGAGGCAGACGCCATAGAAAAAGTCGAAGAAGTAGAAGTCGAAGAAAAAGTCGAAGATGCAGAAGTCATAGAAAAAGTCGAAGTAGAAGTCGAATAGGCAGAAGATATAGGAAAAAGTTGAAGAGGCAGAAGCCATAGAAAACATCGAAGAAGCAGAAGTCGAAGTAGAAGAAAAAGTCGAAGATGCAGAGGTCATAGAAAAAGTCGAAGTAGAAGTCGAATAGGCAGAAGATATAGGAAAAAGTTGAAGCGGCAGCAGCCATACAAAAAGTCGAAGAAAAAGTCAAAAGGGCAGAAGCCTAAGAAAAAGTTGAAGAAGTAAAAGTCGAAAAAAAAGTCGAAGATGCAGAAGCCATAGAAAAACTCGAAGAAGTAGAAGTCGAAAAGGCAGAAGTCATAGAAAAAACTCGAAGAAGTAGAAGTCAAAGAGGCAGAAGCCATGGAAAAAAAACAAAGAAAAAGTCGAAGAGGCAGAAGCCATAGAAAAAAATTCAAGAAAAAGTCAAAGAGGTAGAAGCCATAGAAAAAGTCGAAGAAGTAGAAGTTGAAGAAAAAGTCGAAGAGGCAGAAGCCATAGAAAAAGTCGAAGAAGTAGAAGTAGAAGTCGAAGAAAAAGTCGAAGAGGCAGAAGCCATAGAAAAAAAATCAAAGAAAAAGTCGAAGATGCAGAAGTCATAGAAAAAGTCGAAAAGAAAAAGTTGAAGAAGTAGAAGTCGAAGAAAAAGTCGAAAAGGCAGAAACCATAGAAAAATTTAAAAAAAAAAGTCGAAGAAGTAGAAGTCGAAAAGGCAGAAGCCAAAGAAAAAACTCGAAGTAGTAGAAGTTGTAGAGGCAGAAGCCATAGAAAAAAATCAAAGAAAAAGTTGAAGAGGCAGAAGCCATAGAAAAAGTCAAAGAAAAAGTCGAAGAGGCAGAAGCCATAGAAAAAGTCGAAGAAGTAGAAGTCGAAGAAAAAGTTGAAGATGCAGAAGCCATAGATAAACTCGAAGAAGTAGAAGTCGAAGAGGCAGAAGCCATAGAAAAAACTCGAAAAAGTAGAAGTCGAAGAGGCAGAAGCCATAGAAAAAGTCAAAGAAGTAGCAGTCGAAGAAAAAGTCGAAGAGGCAGAAGCCATAGAAAAAGTCGAAGAAGTAGAAGTCGAAGTCGAAGAAAAAGTTGAAGATGCAGAAGTTATAGAAAAATTCGAAAAAAAAAGTCAAAGAGGCAGAAGCCATAGAAAAAGTCGAAGAAGTAGAAGTAGAAGTAGAAGTAGAAGAAAAAGTCGAAAGGGCAGAAGCCATAGAAAAAAATCGAAGAAAAAGTCGAAGAGGCAGAAGCCATAGAAAAAGTCGAAGAAGCAGAAGTCGAAGAAAAAGTCGAAGAGGCAGAATCTATAGAAAAATTCGAAAAGAAAAAGTCGAAGAAGAAGAAATCGAAGAAAAAGTCGAAGAGGCAGAATCCATAGAAAAAGTCGAAGAAAAAGTCGAAGAGGCAGAAGTCATAGAAAAAGTAAAAAAAAAAAAAAAGTCGAAGAGGCAGACGCCATAGAAAAAGTCGAAGAAGTAGAAGTCGAAGAGGCAGAATCCATGGAAAAAAATCGAAGAAGTAGAAGTTATAGAAAAATTTGAAAAAAAATTCGAAGAGTCAGAAGCCATAGAAATTTTTTTTAAAAAAGTCGAAGAGGCAGGAGCCATAGAAAAATTCGAAAAAAAGTCGAAGAAGCAGAAGCCATAGAAAAAGTCGAAGAAGTAGAAGTCTTAGAAAAACTCGAAGGGGCAGAAGCCATAGAAAAAGTCGAAGAAGTAGAAGCCAAAGAAAAAGTCGAAGTGGCAGAAGCCATAGAAAAAACTCGAAGAAGTAGAAGTCGAAGAGGCAGAAGCCAAAGAAAAAAATTTAAAGAAAAAGTCGAAGAGGCAGAAGCCATAGAAAAAGTCGAAGAAGTAGAAGTCGAAGAAAAAGTCAAAGAGGCAGAAGTCATAGAAAAATTTGAAAAGAAAAAGTCGAAGAAGTAGAAGCTGAAGAAAAAGTCGAAGATGCAGAAGTTATAGAAAAAGTCGAAGTAGTAAAAGTCGAAGAGGCAGAGGCCATAGAAAAAGTCAAAGAAGTAGAATTCGAAGAAAAAGTCGAAGAAACAGTCAAAGAGGCAGAAGCCATGGAAAAAGTCGAAGAAGTAGAAGTCGAAGAAAAAGTCGAAGAGGCAGAAGCCATGGAAAAAGTCGAAGAAGAAGAAGTCAAAGAAAAAGTCGAAGAGGCAGAAGCCATAGAAAAATTCGAAAAAAAAGTCGAAGAGGCAGAAGCCATAGAAAAAGTCGAAGAAATAAAAGTCGAAGAGGCAGAAGCCATAGAAAAAAATCGAAGTAAAAGTCAAAGAGACAGAAGCCAAAGGAAAATGTCCAAAAAGTAGAAGGTGAAGAAAAAGTCGAAGATGCAGAATTCATAGAAAAATTAGAAAAAAAAAGTCGAAGAAGTAGAAGTCGAAAAGGCAGAAGCCATAGAAAAAGTCGAAGAAGTAGAAGTCGAAGAGGCAGATGCCATAGAAAAAAATCAAAGAAAAAGTAGAAGCGGCAGAAGCCATAGAAAAAAATCGAAGAGGCAGAAGACATAGAAAAATTTCGAAAAAAAGTCGAAGAAGCAGAAGTCATAGAAAAATGAAAAAAAAAAAAAGTCGAAGAGGCAGACGCCATAGAAAAAGTCGAAGAAGTAGAAGTCGAAGAAAAAGTCGAAGATGCAGAAGTCATAGAAAAAGTCGAAGTAGAAGTCGAATAGGCAGAAGATATAGGAAAAAGTTGAAGAGGCAGAAGCCATAGAAAACATCGAAGAAGCAGAAGTCGAAGTAGAAGAAAAAGTCGAAGATGCAGAGGTCATAGAAAAAGTCGAAGTAGAAGTCGAATAGGCAGAAGATATAGGAAAAAGTTGAAGCGGCAGCAGCCATACAAAAAGTCGAAGAAAAAGTCAAAAGGGCAGAAGCCTAAGAAAAAGTTGAAGAAGTAAAAGTCGAAGAAAAAGTCGAAGATGCAGAAGCCATAGAAAAACTCGAAGAAGTAGAAGTCGAAAAGGCAGAAGTCATAGAAAAAACTCGAAGAAGTAGAAGTCAAAGAGGCAGAAGCCATGGAAAAAAAACGAAGAAAAAGTCGAAGAGGCAGAAGCCATAGAAAAAAATTCAAGAAAAAGTCAAAGAGGTAGAAGCCATAGAAAAAGTCGAAGAAGTAGAAGGTGAAGAAAAAGTCGAAGAGGCAGAAGCCATAGAAAAAGTCGAAGAAGTAGAAGTAGAAGTCGAAGAAAAAGTCGAAGAGGCAGAAGCCATAGAAAAAAAATCAAAGAAAAAGTCGAAGATGCAGAAGTCATAGAAAAAGTCGAAAAGAAAAAGTTGAAGAAGTAGAAGTCGAAGAAAAAGTCGAAAAGGCAGAAACCATAGAAAAATTTAAAAAAAAAAGTCGAAGAAGTAGAAGTCGAAAAGGCAGAAGCCAAAGAAAAAACTCGAAGTAGTAGAAGTTGTAGAGGCAGAAGCCATAGAAAAAAATCAAAGAAAAAGTTGAAGAGGCAGAAGCCATAGAAAAAGTCAAAGAAAAAGTCGAAGAGGCAGAAGCCATAGAAAAAGTCGAAGAAGTAGAAGTCGAAGAAAAAGTTGAAGATGCAGAAGCCATAGATAAACTCGAAGAAGTAGAAGTCGAAGAGGCAGAAGCCATAGAAAAAACTCGAAAAAGTAGAAGTCGAAGAGGCAGAAGCCATAGAAAAAAATTCAAGAAAAAGTCAAAGAGGTAGAAGCCATAGAAAAAGTCGAAGAAGTAGAAGGTGAAGAAAAAGTCGAAGAGGCAGAAGCCATAGAAAAAGTCGAAGAAGTAGAAGTAGAAGTCGAAGAAAAAGTTGAAGATGCAGAAGTTATAGAAAAATTCGAAAAAAAAAGTCAAAGAGGCAGAAGCCATAGAAAAAGTCGAAGAAGTAGAAGTAGAAGTAGAAGTAGAAGAAAAAGTCGAAAGGGCAGAAGCCATAGAAAAAAATCGAAGAAAAAGTCGAAGAGGCAGAAGCCATAGAAAAAGTCGAAGAAGCAGAAGTCGAAGAAAAAGTCGAAGAGGCAGAATCCATAGAAAAATTCGAAAAGAAAAAGTCGAAGAAGAAGAAATCGAAGAAAAAGTCGAAGAGGCAGAATCCATAGAAAAAGTCGAAGAAAAAGTCGAAGAGGCAGAAGTCATAGAAAAAGTAAAAAAAAAAAAAAAGTCGAAGAGGCAGACGCCATAGAAAAAGTCGAAGAAGTAGAAGTCGAAGAGGCAGAATCCATGGAAAAAAATCGAAGAAGTAGAAGTTATAGAAAAATTTGAAAAAAAATTCGAAGAGTCAGAAGCCATAGAAATTTTTTTTAAAAAAGTCGAAGAGGCAGGAGCCATAGAAAAATTCGAAAAAAAGTCGAAGAAGCAGAAGCCATAGAAAAAGTCGAAGAAGTAGAAGTCTTAGAAAAACTCGAAGGGGCAGAAGCCATAGAAAAAGTCGAAGAAGTAGAAGCCAAAGAAAAAGTCGAAGTGGCAGAAGCCATAGAAAAAACTCGAAGAAGTAGAAGTCGAAGAGGCAGAAGCCAAAGAAAAAAATTTAAAGAAAAAGTCGAAGAGGCAGAAGCCATAGAAAAAGTCGAAGAAGTAGAAGTCGAAGAAAAAGTCAAAGAGGCAGAAGTCATAGAAAAATTTGAAAAGAAAAAGTCGAAGAAGTAGAAGCTGAAGAAAAAGTCGAAGATGCAGAAGTTATAGAAAAAGTCGAAGTAGTAAAAGTCGAAGAGGCAGAGGCCATAGAAAAAGTCAAAGAAGTAGAATTCGAAGAAAAAGTCGAAGAAACAGTCAAAGAGGCAGAAGCCATGGAAAAAGTCGAAGAAGTAGAAGTCGAAGAAAAAGTCGAAGAGGCAGAAGCCATGGAAAAAGTCGAAGAAGAAGAAGTCAAAGAAAAAGTCGAAGAGGCAGAAGCCATAGAAAAATTCGAAAAAAAAGTCGAAGAGGCAGAAGCCATAGAAAAAGTCGAAGAAATAAAAGTCGAAGAGGCAGAAGCCATAGAAAAAAATCGAAGTAAAAGTCAAAGAGACAGAAGCCAAAGGAAAATGTCCAAAAAGTAGAAGGTGAAGAAAAAGTCGAAGATGCAGAATTCATAGAAAAATTAGAAAAAAAAAGTCGAAGAAGTAGAAGTCGAAAAGGCAGAAGCCATAGAAAAAGTCGAAGAAGTAGAAGTCGAAGAGGCAGATGCCATAGAAAAAAATCAAAGAAAAAGTAGAAGCGGCAGAAGCCATAGAAAAAAATCGAAGAGGCAGAAGACATAGAAAAATTTCGAAAAAAAAGTCGAAGAAGCAGAAGTCATAGAAAAATGAAAAAAAAAAAAAAGTCGAAGAGGCAGACGCCATAGAAAAAGTCGAAGAAGTAGAAGTCGAAGAAAAAGTCGAAGATGCAGAAGTCATAGAAAAAGTCGAAGTAGAAGTCGAATAGGCAGAAGATATAGGAAAAAGTTGAAGAGGCAGAAGCCATAGAAAACATCGAAGAAGCAGAAGTCGAAGTAGAAGAAAAAGTCGAAGATGCAGAGGTCATAGAAAAAGTCGAAGTAGAAGTCGAATAGGCAGAAGATATAGGAAAAAGTTGAAGCGGCAGCAGCCATACAAAAAGTCGAAGAAAAAGTCAAAAGGGCAGAAGCCTAAGAAAAAGTTGAAGAAGTAAAAGTCGAAGAAAAAGTCGAAGATGCAGAAGCCATAGAAAAACTCGAAGAAGTAGAAGTCGAAAAGGCAGAAGTCATAGAAAAAACTCGAAGAAGTAGAAGTCAAAGAGGCAGAAGCCATGGAAAAAAAACGAAGAAAAAGTCGAAGAGGCAGAAGCCATAGAAAAAAATTCAAGAAAAAGTCAAAGAGGTAGAAGCCATAGAAAAAGTCGAAGAAGTAGAAGTTGAAGAAAAAGTCGAAGAGGCAGAAGCCATAGAAAAAGTCGAAGAAGTAGAAGTAGAAGTCGAAGAAAAAGTCGAAGAGGCAGAAGCCATAGAAAAAAAATCAAAGAAAAAGTCGAAGATGCAGAAGTCATAGAAAAAGTCGAAAAGAAAAAGTTGAAGAAGTAGAAGTCGAAGAAAAAGTCGAAAAGGCAGAAACCATAGAAAAATTTAAAAAAAAAAGTCGAAGAAGTAGAAGTCGAAAAGGCAGAAGCCAAAGAAAAAACTCGAAGTAGTAGAAGTTGTAGAGGCAGAAGCCATAGAAAAAAATCAAAGAAAAAGTTGAAGAGGCAGAAGCCATAGAAAAAGTCAAAGAAAAAGTCGAAGAGGCAGAAGCCATAGAAAAAGTCGAAGAAGTAGAAGTCGAAGAAAAAGTTGAAGATGCAGAAGCCATAGATAAACTCGAAGAAGTAGAAGTCGAAGAGGCAGAAGCCATAGAAAAAACTCGAAAAAGTAGAAGTCGAAGAGGCAGAAGCCATAGAAAAAGTCAAAGAAGTAGCAGTCGAAGAAAAAGTCGAAGAGGCAGAAGCCATAGAAAAAGTCGAAGAAGTAGAAGTCGAAGTCGAAGAAAAAGTTGAAGATGCAGAAGTTATAGAAAAATTCGAAAAAAAAAGTCAAAGAGGCAGAAGCCATAGAAAAAGTCGAAGAAGTAGAAGTAGAAGTAGAAGTAGAAGAAAAAGTCGAAAGGGCAAAAGCCATAGAAAAAAATCGAAGAAAAAGTCGAAGAGGCAGAAGCCATAGAAAAAGTCGAAGAAGCAGAAGTCGAAGAAAAAGTCGAAGAGGCAGAATCCATAGAAAAATTCGAAAAGAAAAAGTCGAAGAAGAAGAAATCGAAGAAAAAGTCGAAGAGGCAGAATCCATAGAAAAAGTCGAAGAAAAAGTCGAAGAGGCAGAAGTCATAGAAAAAGTCAAAAAAAAAAAAAAGTCGAAGAGGCAGACGCCATAGAAAAAGTCGAAGAAGTAGAAGTCGAAGAGGCAGAATCCATGGAAAAAAATCGAAGAAGTAGAAGTTATAGAAAAATTTGAAAAAAAATTCGAAGAGTCAGAAGCCATAGAAATTTTTTTTAAAAAAGTCGAAGAGGCAGGAGCCATAGAAAAATTTGAAAAAAAGTCGAAGAAGCAGAAGCCATAGAAAAAGTCGAAGAAGTAGAAGTCTTAGAAAAACTCGAAGGGGCAGAAGCCATAGAAAAAGTCGAAGAAGTAGAAGCCAAAGAAAAAGTCGAAGAGGCAGAAGCCATAGAAAAAAAATCGAAGTAAAAGTCGAACAGGCAGAAGCCATAGAAAAAGTCGAAGAAGTAGAAGTCGAAGAAAAAGTAGAAGAGGCAGAAGCCATAGAAAAATTCGAAAAAAAGTCAAAGAAGCAGAAGCCATAGAAAAAGTCAAACCAGTAGAAGTCGAAGAAAAAGTCGAAGAGGCAGAAGCCATGGAAAAAGTCTAAGGAGTAGAAGTCGAAGAAAAAGTCGAAGAACTAGAAGTCGAAGTCGAAGAAAAAGTCGAAGATGCAGAAGTTATAGAAAAATTCGAAAAGAAAGTCGAAGAGGCAGAGGCCATAGAAAAAGTCGAAGACGAAGAAGTCGAAGAAAAAGTCGAAGAAGTAGAATTCGGAGGAAAAGTCGTAGAGGCAGAAGCCATAGAAAAATTTGAAAAAAAAGTCGAAGAAGTAGAATTCGCAGAAAAAGTCGAAGAAGTAGAAGTCGAAGAGGCAGAAGCCATAGAAGCAGTCGAAGAAAAAGTCGAAGAAGCAGAAGCCATAGGAAAAAGTCGAAGAAGTCGAAGTCGAAGAAAAAGTCGAAGATGCAGAAGTTATAGAAAAATTAAAAAAAAAAAGTCAAAGAGGCAGAGGCTATAGAAAAAGTCGAAGTAGTAAAAGTCGAAGAGGCAGAGGCCATAGAAAAAGTCAAAGAAGTAGAAGTCGAAGAAAAAGTCGAAGAGGCAGAATCCATGAAAAAAGTCGAAGAAGTAGAAGTCGAAGAGTCAGAAGCCATAGAAAAAAATTGAAGAAAAATTCGAAGTGGCAGAAGGCATAGAAAAACTCGAAGAAGTAGAAGTCGAAAAGGCAGATGCCATAGGAAAAAATCAAAGAAAGTCGAAGAAAAAGTCGAAGATGCAGAAGTCACAGAAAAATTTGAAAAGAAAAAGTCAAAGAAGTAGAAGCCATAGAAAAAGTCGAAGAAGTAAAAGTCGAAGATGCAGAAGCCATAGAAAAAAATCGAAGAAAAAGTCGAAGAAAAAGTTGAAGACGCAGAGCCATAGAAAAAAATCGAAGTAAAAGTCGAACAGGCAGAAGCCATAGAAAAATTTGAAGAAGTAGAAGTCGAAGAAAAAGTTGAAGAGGCAGAAGTCAAAGAAAAATTTGAAAAAAAAAAAAGAAAAGTAGAAGAGGCAGAAGCCATAGGAAAAAGTGGAAGAAGTAGAAGTCGAAGAAAAAGTCGAAGATGCAGAAGTCATAGAAAAATTCGAAAAGAAAAAGTCGAAGAAAAAGTTGAAGAGGCAGAGCCATAGAAAAAGTCTAAGTAGAAGTCGTAGAGGCAGAAGCCATAGAAAAAAATCGAAGTAAAAGTCGAACAGGCAGAAGCCATAGAAAAATTTGAAAAAAATTTGAAGAAGCAGAAGCCATATATTCGAGGAAGTAGAATTCGAAGAAAAGGTCGAAGAAGCAGAAGCCATATAAAAAGTCGAAGAAGTAGAAGTCGAAGAGGCAGATGCCATAGAAGCAGTCGAAGAAAAAGTCGAAGATCCAGAAGCCATAGAAAAAGTCGAAGAAGTAGAAGTCGAAGAAAAAGTCAAAGAGGCAGAAGTCATAGAAAAATTTGAAAAGAAAAAGTCGAAGAAGTAGAAGCTGAAGAAAAAGTCGAAGATGCAGAAGTTATAGAAAAAGTCGAAGTAGTAAAAGTCGAAGAGGCAGAGGCCATAGAAAAAGTCAAAGAAGTAGAATTCGAAGAAAAAGTCGAAGAAACAGTCAAAGAGGCAGAAGCCATGGAAAAAGTCGAAGAAGTAGAAGTCGAAGAAAAAGTCGAAGAGGCAGAAGCCATGGAAAAAGTCGAAGAAGAAGAAGTCAAAGAAAAAGTCGAAGAGGCAGAAGCCATAGAAAAATTCGAAAAAAAAGTCGAAGAGGCAGAAGCCATAGAAAAAGTCGAAGAAATAAAAGTCGAAGAGGCAGAAGCCATAGAAAAAAATCGAAGTAAAAGTCAAAGAGACAGAAGCCAAAGGAAAATGCCCAAAAAGTAGAAGGTGAAGGAAAAGTCGAAGATGCAGAATTCATAGAAAAATTAGAAAAAAAAAGTCGAAGAAGTAGAAGTCGAAAAGGCAGAAGCCATAGAAAAAGTCGAAGAAGTAGAAGTCGAAGAGGCAGATGCCATAGAAAAAAATCAAAGAAAAAGTAGAAGCGGCAGAAGCCATAGAAAAAAATCGAAGAGGCAGAAGACATAGAAAAATTTCGAAAAAAAGTCGAAGAAGCAGAAGTCATAGAAAAATGAAAAAAAAAAAAAAAGTCGAAGAGGCAGACGCCATAGAAAAAGTCGAAGAAGTAGAAGTCGAAGAAAAAGTCGAAGATGCAGAAGTCATAGAAAAAGTCGAAGTAGAAGTCGAATAGGCAGAAGATATAGGAAAAAGTTGAAGAGGCAGAAGCCATAGAAAACATCGAAGAAGCAGAAGTCGAAGTAGAAGAAAAAGTTGAAGATGCAGAGGTCATAGAAAAAGTCGAAGTAGAAGTCGAATAGGCAGAAGATATAGGAAAAAGTTGAAGCGGCAGCAGCCATACAAAAAGTCGAAGAAAAAGTCAAAAAGGCAGAAGCCAAAGAAAAAGTTGAAGAAGTAAAAGTCGAAGAAAAAGTCGAAGATGCAGAAGCCATAGAAAAACTCGAAGAAGTAGAAGTCGAAAAGGCAGAAGTCATAGAAAAAACTCGAAGAAGTAGAAGTCAAAGAGGCAGAAGCCATGGAAAAAAAACGAAGAAAAAGTCGAAGAGGCAGAAGCCATAGAAAAAAATTCAAGAAAAAGTCAAAGAGGCAGAAGCAATAGAAAAATTCAAAAAAAAAGTTGAAGAGGTAGAAGCCATAGAAAAAGTCGAAGAAGTAGAAGTTGAAGAAAAAGTCGAAGAGGCAGAAGCCATAGAAAAAGTCGAAGAAGTAGAAGTAGAAGTCGAAGAAAAAGTCGAAGAGGCAGAAGCCATAGAAAAAAAATCAAAGAAAAAGTCGAAGATGCAGAAGTCATAGAAAAAGTCGAAAAGAAAAAGTTGAAGAAGTAGAAGTCGAAGAAAAAGTCGAAAAGGCAGAAACCATAGAAAAATTTAAAAAAAAAAAGTCGAAGAAGTAGAAGTCGAAAAGGCAGAAGCCAAAGAAAAAACTCGAAGTAGTAGAAGTTGTAGAGGCAGAAGCCATAGAAAAAAATCAAAGAAAAAGTTGAAGAGGCAGAAGCCATAGAAAAAGTCAAAGAAAAAGTCGAAGAGGCAGAAGCCATAGAAAAAGTCGAAGAAGTAGAAGTCGAAGAAAAAGTTGAAGATGCAGAAGCCATAGATAAACTCGAAGAAGTAGAAGTCGAAGAGGCAGAAGCCATAGAAAAAACTCGAAAAAGTAGAAGTCGAAGAGGCAGAAGCCATAGAAAAAGTCAAAGTAGCAGTCGAAGAAAAAGTCGAAGAGGCAGAAGCCATAGAGAAAGTCGAAGAAGTAGAAGTCGAAGTCGAAGAAAAAGTTGAAGATGCAGAAGATATAGAAAAATTCGAAAAAAAAAGTCAAAGAGGCAGAAGCCATAGAAAAAGTCGAAGAAGTAGAAGTAGAAGTAGAAGAAAAAGTCGAAAGGGCAGAAGCCATAGAAAAAAATCGAAGAAAAAGTCGAAGAGGCAGAAGCCATAGAAAAAGTCGAAGAAGCAGAAGTCGAAGAAAAAGTCGAAGAGGCAGAATCCATAGAAAAATTCGAAAAGAAAAAGTCGAAGAAGAAGAAATCGAAGAAAAAGTCGAAGAGGCAGAATCCATAGAAAAAGTCGAAGAAAAAGTCGAAGAGGCAGAAGTCATAGAAAAAGTCAAAAAAAAAAAAAAAGTCGAAGAGGCAGACGCCATAGAAAAAGTCGAAGAAGTAGAAGTCGAAGAGGCAGAATCCATGGAAAAAAATCGAAGAAGTAGAAGTTATAGAAAAATTTGAAAAAAATTCGAAGAGTCAGAAGCCATAGAAAATTTTTTTAAAAAAGTCGAAGAGGCAGGAGCCATAGAAAAATTCGAAAAAAAGTCGAAGAAGCAGAAGCCATAGAAAAAGTCAAAGAAGTAGAAGTCTTAGAAAAACTCGAAGGGGCAGAAGCCATAGAAAAAGTCGAAGAAGCAGAAGCCAAAGAAAAAGTCGAAGAGGCAGAAGCCATAGAAAAAAAATCGAAGTAAAAGTCGAACAGGCAGAAGCCATAGAAAAAGTCGAAGAAGTAGAAGTCGAAGAAAAAGTAGAAGAGGCAGAAGCCATAGAAAAATTCGAAAAAAAGTCAAAGAAGCAGAAGCCATAGAAAAAGTCAAACCAGTAGAAGTCGAAGAAAAAGTCGAAGAGGCAGAAGCCATGGAAAAAGTCTAAGGAGTAGAAGTCGAAGAAAAAGTCGAAGAACTAGAAGTCGAAGTCGAAGAAAAAGTCGAAGATGCAGAAGTTATAGAAAAATTCGAAAAGAAAGTCGAAGAGGCAGAGGCCATAGAAAAAGTCGAAGACGAAGAAGTCGAAGAAAAAGTCGAAGAAGTAGAGTTCGGAGGAAAAGTCGTAGAGGCAGAAGCCATAGAAAAATTTGAAAAAAAAGTCGAAGAAGTAGAATTCGCAGAAAAAGTCGAAGAAGTAGAAGTCGAAGAGGCAGAAGCCATAGAAGCAGTCGAAGAAAAAGTCGAAGAAGCAGAAGCCATAGGAAAAAGTCGAAGAAGTCGAAGTCGAAGAAAAAGTCGAAGATGCAGAAGTTATAGAAAAATTAAAAAAAAAAAGTCAAAGAGGCAGAGGCTATAGAAAAAGTCGAAGTAGTAAAAGTCGAAGAGGCAGAGGCCATAGAAAAAGTCAAAGAAGTAGAAGTCGAAGAAAAAGTCGAAGAGGCAGAATCCATGAAAAAAGTCGAAGTAGAAGTCGAAGAGTCAGAAGCCATAGAAAAAAATTGAAGAAAAATTCGAAGTGGCAGAAGCCATAGAAAAACTCGAAGAAGTAGAAGTCGAAAAGGCAGATGCCATAGGAAAAAATCAAAGAAAGTCGAAGAAAAAGTCGAAGATGCAGAAGTCACAGAAAAATTTGAAAAGAAAAAGTCAAAGAAGTAGAAGCCATAGAAAAAGTCGAAGAAGTAAAAGTCGAAGATGCAGAAGCCATAGAAAAAAATCGAAGAAAAAGTCGAAGTAAAAGTCGAACAGGCAGAAGCCATAGAAAAATTTGAAGAAGTAGAAGTCGAAGAAAAAGTTGAAGAGGCAGAAGTCAAAGAAAAATTTGAAAAAAAAAAAAGAAAAGTAGAAGAGGCAGAAGCCATAGGAAAAAGTGGAAGAAGTAGAAGTCGAAGAAAAAGTCGAAGATGCAGAAGTCATAGAAAAATTCTAAAAGAAAAAGTCGAAGAAAAAGTTGAAGAGGCAGAGCCATAGAAAAAGTCTAAGTAGAAGTCGTAGAGGCAGAAGCCATAGAAAAAAATCGAAGTAAAAGTCGAACAGGCAGAAGCCATAGAAAAATTTGAAAAAAATTTGAAGAAGCAGAAGCCATATATTCGAGGAAGTAGAATTCGAAGAAAAGGTCGAAGAAGCAGAAGCCATATAAAAAGTCGAAGAAGTAGAAGTCGAAGAGGCAGATGCCATAGAAGCAGTCGAAGAAAAAGTCGAAGATCCAGAAGCCATAGAAAAAGTCGAAGAAGTAGAAGTCGAAGAAAAAGTTGAAGAGGCAGAAGCCATAGAAAAAAATAAAAGAAAAAGTGGAAGAGGCAGAAGTCATAGAAAAATTAGAAAAGAAAAAGTCGAAGAAGTAGAAGTCGAAGAAAAAGTCGAAAGGCAAAAGCCATAGAAAAACTCGAATGAAGAAGAAGTCGACAAGGCAGAAGTCATAGAAAAAACTCAAAGAAGTAGAAGTCGAAGAGGCAGAAGCCATAGAAACAGTCGAAGAAAAAGTCGAAGAGACAGAAGCCATGGAAAAAGTCGAAGAAGTAGAAGTCGAAGAAAAAGTCGAAGAGGCAGAAGCCATAGAAAAAAATCGAAAAAAAAAGTCAAAGAGGCAGAAGCCATAGAAAAAGTCGAAGAAGTAGAAGTCGAAGAAAAAGTTGAAGAGGCAGAAGCCATAGAAAAAAATCAAAGAAAAAGTGGAAGAGGCAGAAGTCATAGAAAAATTTGAAAAGAAAAAGTCGAAGAAGTAGAAGTCGAAGAAAAAGTCGAAGAGGCAGAAGCCATAGAAAAAAATCGAAAAAAAAAGTCAAAGAGGCAGAAGCCATAGAAAAAGTCGAAGAAGTAGAAGTCGAAGAAAAAGTCAAAGAGGCAGAAGCCATAGAAAAAAATCGAAGAAAATGTAGAAGAGGCAGAAGTCATAGAAAAATTCGAAAAGAAAAAGTCGAAGAAGTAGAAGTCGAAGAAAATGTAGAAGAGGCAGAAGCCATAGAAAAAGTTGAAGAAGTAGAAGTCGAAGAAAAAGTTGAAGAGGCAGAAGCCATAGAAAAAGTCGAAAAAGTAGAAGTCGAAGAAAAAGTTGAAGAGGCAGAAGTCATAGAAAAATTCGAAAAGAAAAAGTCGAAGAAGTAGAAGTCGAAGAAAAAGTCGAAAAGGCAAAAGCCATAGAAAAACTCGAAGAAGAAGAAGTCGACAAGGCAGAAGTCATAGAAAAAACTCGAAGAAAATGTAGAAGAGGCAGAAGCCATAGAAAAAGTCGAAGTAGAAGTCAAAGAAAAAGTCGAAGAGGCAGAAGCCATAGAAAAAAATCGAAGAAAATGTCGAAGAGGCAGAAGCCATAGAAAAATTCGAAAAAAAAAAAAGTCGAAGACGCAGACACCATAGAAAAAGCAAGCCTCCTTTTCATAAGCAGAGATGCATAAAACCGCTATTCGTGATCCTAGAAGGCCTTAACTGAGCGTTTTATGCATTGAGGCTCTAACTAAATTTCACATGCATAAAACTTCTAACACATCAAGAAGTGTATTTCTGCATTGCAAATAACATTCCTTTCATGCATATGAAATATTTTTAATGTGGCTCAGCTTTATTCATGAAACTGCATAACTAGCGTTTTCTGGCTGAGAAAAGTCGTTTTAGAGCATTTCTAAGCAAGCCTCCTTTTCATAAGCAGAGATGCATAAAACTGCTATTCGTGATCCTAGAAGGCCTTAACTGAGCGTTTTATGCATTGAGGCTCTAACTAAATTTCACATGCATAAAACTTCTAACACATCAAGAAGTGTATTTCTGCATTGCAAATAACATTCCTTTCATGCATATGAAATATTTTTAATGTGGCTCAGCTTTATTCATGAAACTGCATAACTAGCGTTTTCTGGCTGAGAAAAGTCGTTTTAGAGCATTTCTGAGCAAGCCTCCTTTTCATAAGCAGAGATGCATAAAACCGCTATTCGTGATCCTAGAAGGCCTTAACTGAGCGTTTTATGCATTGAGGCTCTAACTAAATTTCACATGCATAAAACTTCTAACACATCAAGAAGTGTATTTCTGCATTGCAAATAACATTCCTTTCATGCATATGAAATATTTTTAATGTGGCTCAGCTTTATTCATGAAACTGCATAACTAGCGTTTTCTGGCTGAGAAAAGTCGTTTTAGAGCATTTCTGAGCAAGCCTCCTTTTCATAAGCAGAGATGCATAAAACCGCTATTCGTGATCCTAGAAGGCCTTAACTGAGCGTTTTATGCATTGAGGCTCTAACTAAATTTCACATGCATAAAACTTCTAACACATCAAGAAGTGTATTTCTGCATTGCAAATAACATTCCTTTCATGCATATGAAATATTTTTAATGTGGCTCAGCTTTATTCATGAAACTGCATAACTAGCGTTTTCTGGCTGAGAAAAGTCGTTTTAGAGCATTTCTGAGCAAGCCTCCTTTTCATAAGCAGAGATGCATAAAACCGCTATTCGTGATCCTAGAAGGCCTTAACTGAGCGTTTTATGCATTGAGGCTCTAACTAAATTTCACATGCATAAACTTCTAACACATCAAGAAGTGTATTTCTGCATTGCAAATAACATTCCTTTCATGCATATGAAATATTTTTAATGTGGCTCAGCTTTATTCATGAAACTGCATAACTAGCGTTTTCTGGCTGAGAAAAGTCGTTTTAGAGCATTTCTGAGCAAGCCTCCTTTTCATAAGCAGAGATGCATAAAACCGCTATTCGTGATCCTAGAAGGCCTTAACTGAGCGTTTTATGCATTGAGGCTCTAACTAAATTTCACATGCATAAAACTTCTAACACATCAAGAAGTGTATTTCTGCATTGCAAATAACATTCCTTTCATGCATATGAAATATTTTTAATGTGGCTCAGCTTTATTCATGAAACTGCATAACTAGCGTTTTCTGGCTGAGAAAAGTCGTTTTAGAGCATTTCTGAGCAAGCCTCCTTTTCATAAGCAGAGATGCATAAAACCGCTATTCGTGATCCTAGAAGGCCTTAACTGAGCGTTTTATGCATTGAGGCTCTAACTAAATTTCACATGCATAAAACTTCTAACACATCAAGAAGTGTATTTCTGCATTGCAAATAACATTCCTTTCATGCATATGAAATATTTTTAATGTGGCTCAGCTTTATTCATGAAACTGCATAACTAGTGTTTTCTGGCTGAGAAAAGTCGTTTTAGAGCATTTCTGAGCAAGCCTCCTTTTCATAAGCAGAGATGCATAAAACCGCTATTCGTGATCCTAGAAGGCCTTAACTGAGCGTTTTATGCATTGAGGCTCTAACTAAATTTCACATGCATAAAACTTCTAACACATCAAGAAGTGTATTTCTGCATTGCAAATAACATTCCTTTCATGCATATGAAATATTTTTAATGTGGCTCAGCTTTATTCATGAAACTGCATAACTAGTGTTTTCTGGCTGAGAAAAGTCGTTTTAGAGCATTTCTGAGCAAGCCTCCTTTTCATAAGCAGAGATGCATAAAACCGCTATTCGTGATCCTAGAAGGCCTTAACTGAGCGTTTTATGCATTGAGGCTCTAACTAAATTTCCTCCATCAAGAAGTGTATTTCTGCATTGCAAATAACATTCCTTTCATGCATATGAAATATTTTTAATGTGGCTCAGCTTTATTCATGAAACTGCATAACTAGCGTTTTCTGCCTGAGAAAAGTCGTTTTAGAGCATTTCTGAGCAAGCCTCCTTTTCATAAGCAGAGATGCATAAAACCGCTATTCGTGATCCTAGAAGGCCTTAACTGAGCGTTTTATGCATTGAGGCTCTAACTAAATTTCACATGCATAAAACTTCTAACACATCATCAAGAAGTGTATTTCTGCATTGCAAATAACATTCCTTTCATGCATATGAAATATTTTTAATGTGGCTCAGCTTTATTCATGAAACTGCATAACTAGCGTTTTCTGGCTGAGAAAAGTCGTTTTAGAGCATTTCTGAGCAAGCCTCCTTTTCATAAGCAGAGATGCATAAAACCGCTATTCGTGATCCTAGAAGGCCTTAACTGAGCGTTTTATGCATTGAGGCTCTAACTAAATTTCACATGCATAAAACTTCTAACACATCAATCAAGAAGTGTATTTCTGCATTGCAAATAACATTCCTTTCATGCATATGAAATATTTTTAATGTGGCTCAGCTTTATTCATGAAACTGCATAACTAGCGTTTTCTGGCTGAGAAAAGTCGTTTTAGAGCATTTCTGAGCAAGCCTCCTTTTCATAAGCAGAGATGCATAAAACCGCTATTCGTGATCCTAGAAGGCCTTAACTGAGCGTTTTATGCATTGAGGCTCTTACTAAATTTCACATGCATAAAACTTCTAACAAATCAAGAAGTGTATTTCTGCATTGCAAATAACATTCCTTTCATGCATATGAAATATTTTTAATGTGGCTCAGCTTTATTCATGAAACTGCATAACTAGCGTTTTCTGGCTGAGAAAAGTCGTTTAGCGCATTTCTGACCAAACCTCCTTTTCATAAGCAGAGATGCATAAAACCGCTATTCGTGATCCTAGAAGGCCTTAACTGAGCGTTTTATGCATTGAGGCTCTAACTAAATTTCACATGCATAAAACTTCTAACACATCAATCAAGAAGTGTATTTCTGCATTGCAAATAACATTCCTTTCATGCATATGAAATATTTTTAATGTGGCTCAGCTTTATTCATGAAACTGCATAACTAGCGTTTTCTGGCTGAGAAAAGTCGTTTTAGAGCATTTCTGAGCAAGCCTCCTTTTCATAAGCAGAGATGCATAAAACCGCTATTCGTGATCCTAGAAGGCCTTAACTGAGCGTTTTATGCATTGAGGCTCTAACTAAATTTCACATGCATAAAACTTCTAACACATCAAGAAGTGTATTTCTGCATTGCAAATAACATTCCTTTCATGCATATGAAATATTTTTAATGTGGCTCAGCTTTATTCATGAAACTGCATAACTAGCGTTTTCTGGCTGAGAAAAGTCGTTTTAGAGCATTTCTGAGCAAGCCTCCTTTTCATAAGCAGAGATGCATAAAACCGCTATTCGTGATCCTAGAAGGCCTTAACTGAGCGTTTTATGCATTGAGGCTCTAACTAAATTTCACATGCATAAAACTTCTAACACATCAAGAAGTGTATTTCTGCATTGCAAATAACATTCCTTTCATGCATATGAAATATTTTTAATGTGGCTCAGCTTTATTCATGAAACTGCATAACTAGCGTTTTCTGGCTGAGAAAAGTCGTTTTAGAGCATTTCTGAGCAAGCCTCCTTTTCATAAGCAGAGATGCATAAAACCGCTATTCGTGATCCTAGAAGGCCTTAACTGAGCGTTTTATGCATTGAGGCTCTAACTAAATTTCACATGCATAAAACTTCTAACACATCAAGAAGTGTATTTCTGCATTGCAAATAACATTCCTTTCATGCATATGAAATATTTTTAATGTGGCTCAGCTTTATTCATGAAACTGCATAACTAGCGTTTTCTGGCTGAGAAAAGTCGTTTTAGAGCATTTCTGAGCAAGCCTCCTTTTCATAAGCAGAGATGCATAAAACCGCTATTCGTGATCCTAGAAGGCCTTAACTGAGCGTTTTATGCATTGAGGCTCTAACCAAATTTCACATGCATAAAACTTCTAACACATCATCAAGAAGTGTATTTCTGCATTGCAAATAACATTCCTTTCATGCATATGAAATATTTTTAATGTGGCTCAGCTTTATTCATGAAACTGCATAACTAGCGTTTTCTGGCTGAGAAAAGTCGTTTTAGAGCATTTCTGAGCAAGCCTCCTTTTCATAAGCAGAGATGCATAAAACCGCTATTCGTGATCCTAGAAGGCCTTAACTGAGCGTTTTATGCATTGAGGCTCTAACTAAATTTCACACGCATAAAACTTCTAACACATCAAGAAGTGTATTTCTGCATTGCAAATAACATATTTCATGCATATGAAATATTTTTAATGTGGCTCAGCTTTATTCATGAAACTGCATAAGTAGAGTTTTCTGGCTGAGAAAAGTCGTTTTAGAGCATTTCTGAGCAAGCCTCCTTTTCATAAGCAGAGATGCATAAAACGTACTCGGTTACTGTCGTAACCTCGGTTCCCTGAGATACGGGAACGAGTACTGCGTCGTTAGACGCTATGGGAAAAAGTCCTTTTTTTCTCCTTGACTGAAGCCTTTTTCATAAACGCAGTGCAACTGCACGGCCATTGGATCGTGCAGAGAAACGAAACGAGCCAATGACTCGGCAGCGGTGCTGCACGAGCCTATGGCGAAGATGCCCGCCGAAGCCCGCCAGAAGGGGCGGGGTCAATGGCTATATAAGCGGCCGCTTCGCCATAGGGAATCAGGTTACTTCGACTGAAGCGACGATTATGTCGTGCAGCGACATGGCATGGCCCGTAACGCAGTACTCGTTCCCGTATCTCAGGGAACCGAGGTTACGACAGTAACCGAGTACGTTCCCTTTCGATACTACACTCGTACTGCGTCGTTAGACGCTATGGGAACCGGTCCATAAACGCCATGCCATGGAGAGAACGACCGAACCCGTACTTAGACCCAATGGCCCTAGTGACGAGTAGAACAAGGTCTGGTCGAGAATCGCTCTCCTGTGATTACTCATGCAGAAGGATTCCCGCCTGTAGGGCGGGGATGTCTAGGCTGTAGAACCTAGTAAATGTGGACGGCGAGGCCCAGCCGGCCGCCGCACAGATTTCTGCCATGGATACACCACTAGACCACGCCCAGGAAGAGGCCACGCCTCTTGTTGAGTGGGCACGCACTCCGACGGGGCATTCTAGACCCAAGGAGGAATAGGCTAGGGAGATAGCATCAACTATCCATCTAGAAAGTCTCTGCTTTGTGACCGGTTGTCCCTTATTGCGGCCACCAAAGCATACAAAGAGCTGATCCGACTTCCTAAAGGGGGCGGATCGCTCGACGTACATTCTCAATGCCCTAACAGGACAGAGCAGACTCAACTCTTGATCACCTTCCGAAGAGGGAAGAGCATAGAGCGTTACCACCTGTGCCCTAAACGGGGTGGAGGGCACCTTAGGCACGTAACCATGCCTTGGTTTCAGGATGACCTTAGAGTCGCCTGGTCCAAACTCAAGACAGGAGGGGCTTATAGAGAGCGCTTGCAGATCTCCTATACGTTTGACTGACACTAAGGCTAGCAGCAAGGCGGACTTAAGTGTCAGGGTCTTAAGGTCTGCATCCGACAACGGTTCGAAGGGGGAACTCTTTAGCGCCCTCAGAACCGTGGATAGGTCCCAAGTAGGGATAGTGTGGGGGCGGGAAGGATTCATCCTTCTAGACCCCTTCAGAAAACGAACAACCAAGTTGTTCCTGCCAATCGACTGGCCTGCTATTGGGGCATGAGAGGCCGCTATAGCAGCCACATAGACCTTGAGTGTGGAAGGGGAACGACCCTTATCCAACAGCTCTTGGAGAAAAGACAGTATCACGGATATGTCACAAGAAACCGGATTTTTTCCACGGGTGGAACACCAGGTGGAAAAAACGGACCACTTAAAAGCGTAGAGGCGCCTAGTAGACGGAGCTCTAGCTTGAGAGATTGTGTTCAAAACTCCTTCCGAGAGGTTCTCAGGTTCCCGTTCAAACACCACAGGTGTAAGGCCCATAGATTGGGCTGGGGATGCCAAATGGCCCCGTTCGCCTGAGAGAGAAGGTCTCGTCTCAAGGGGATCGGCCAAGGGGCTGCGCAAAGCAGCTGACATAGCTCCGGGAACCATGGCTGAGTCCTCCAAAGCGGGGCCACCAGGAGGAGCTTGTGACGTTGTTCCCTGACTCGTTTGAGTATTTGAGGAATCAAAGACGTCGGGGGAAAAGCATACAGGAGGAGGTTGGGCCAATCGTGGGCCAACGCATCTCTCTCTTTCGAAAAATATATTGGGCAGTGAGAGTTGTCTTTTGAGGCGAAGAGGTCGACCTCTGCCTTGCCAAAGACCTCCCAAATTTTCTGAACCGTCTGCGGGTGAAGCATCCACTCTCCCGAGGGGACATTGCTTCGTGATAGCATATCCGCGCCCTGGTTCAGTTTGCCCGGCACGTGAACCGCTTTCAATGAAGCCAGGTTGCACTGAGCCCATTCCAGAAGATCCTTCACCAGAGTGAAGAGGAGTCTGGAGGAGAGACCCCCCTGGCGATTTATGTAAGACACCACAGTCATGCTGTCCGAGCGGACCAGTACGTGGTGTCCCTTCAGATCTGGCAGGAAGGCGCAGAGGGCGTGACATACTGCCAGCATTTCCAAGCAGTTGATGTGAAATCCCTCCTCTGCCTTTGACCATAGGCCGAAGGCTGGGCTGCCATCGCACAACGCCCCCCAACCCCTGTTGGAGGCATCCGTTGTGACTACCTTCCTCCTGCAGACCAAACCCAAGGGCACGCCCCTTTTGTACCATTGCAGGTCCTTCCAGGGGGCCAGGGCTTTCACACAAGCTCGGTCCACACTGACATGCAGACGGCCGTGACGCCATGCATGAGGCGGAACTCGTGGTTTCAACCAACGCTGAAGGGGTCGCATACGTAGTAAGCCCAATTCCAGCACTGGGGATGCCGAGGCCATAAGACCTAGCATTCTCTGAAACCGCTTGAGGGGGAAGCGGGCTCCGGCCCTGAATGAACCCGCTAATTGCTGTATTAACAGAGCTCGCTCTGGCACAACCATAGCCCTCAGCTGAGTTGAATCGAAAATTGCTCCCAGAAACGATATTTTCCGGCTGGGGTGCAACATACTCTTGGGCAAATTGACCTTGAGTCCTAGGCACTCTAAGTGGCTGAGGAGAAGGGTCCTGTGAGACAACAGTTCTTCCTCCGACTGGGCCAGAACGAGCCAGTCGTCGAGGTAGTTGAGGATGCGGATTCCCCTCTGTCTCAGGGGGGCGAGAGCCGCGTCCATGCACTTTGTAAACGTGCGGGGAGCCAGGGACAAGCCGAAGGGCAGGACCGTGTATTGATAAGCCACTCCCTTGAAGGCGAATCTCAAGAATCGCCTGTGATGGGGGGCTATCTGGATGTGAAAGTATGCGTCTTTCAGATCCAGCGAGAGAAACCAGTCCCCTGAGCGAACGTGCGAGAGGATCTGCTTCAGAGTTAACATCTTGAACGGCCGTCTCATGAGGGCCTGATTCAAGCGTCTTAAATCGAGAATGGGTCGAAGAGTCCCATCCTTCTTGGGGACGAGGAAGTAGCGGCTGTAAAACCCCGAGTCGCTCTGGGCTGGATGGACCACTTCTATGGCGCTCTTTTCCAGCAATATCATCACCTCTGAGCGCAGGACGTGAGCGTCCCTGCTCATCACCACGGTGGGGACCACGCCGCTGAAACGCGGGGGCCTTCGAGCGAACTGGAGTGAGTAGCCTCTTTTTACTATCCCCAATACCCAGTCTGACACTCCGGGGATGGCCTGCCAGGCCTCTGCCCGAGTGGCCAAGGGTATAATCGGTTCGGGCGGTTGGCCATCGCAATGGCACGAGACACCCTTTATGATTGGAAGAGGAAATTTGCTCTCTTTTTGAGGATGTTTGTGTTTTATTTTGTTCGCTGTCACAGCGACTGTTTGTATGGGCGCAAGACACATGGACCCAGTATTCACAACAGCTTTTACACAAAACACACCGCCCTCGGCACCCGGCATTGAGCGAGGTGCTTGGAGGTTCAGCAGAGGCCTCTTGGGGGGTGGTCCGGCCAGCGCGAGACTTTGCCCCCTCCTCTTCCTTTCGCCTGGATCAGGACGACGACGGAGGCGCCGGATCCAACGCCAGCTTAGGACGCGGTCCCTGACGCTTGGGGAAGGGGTAACGTCTAGCAGAGCGAGAGCGCAGTCTTGGCTCGGCCTTGGCTGGCTGGGCTGCGGCAGCAGCAGCAGCAGCGGCAGAAGGGGTCGTAGACGCGGGTTTCACCGGCTGCTGGGGCGGTGCAGACTTGGGGCGCCCGGGAGCAGCTGTGGAACTCGAGCGTTTTGGCAGAAAGTGTCGCATAGCCTGGGACGACTTTTGTGCCGCAGAGAAACGCTCAGCGAATCCCTCCACGGACGGCCCAAACAGACCTGTGGGGGAGATCGGGGCATCCAGGAAGGGGACCTTATCCACATCCTTGATCTCCGTTAACGTGAGCCAAAGGTGGCGCTCGAGCACGACCAAGCTGGCCATGGATCTGCCAATCGCCTGGGCTGTGGCTTTTGTAGCGCGCAGAGCCAGGTCAGTGGCGCTTCGCAACTCTGTCAAAGTGGCAGGGTCCAAGGCAGACTTGTCTGATTGGGCGAGAAGCTTGGCCTGGAACACCTGGAGAATTGCCATCGAGTGCAGAGCTGAAGCAGCTTGTCCGGCCGACGTGTAGGCGCGTCCGGCGAGAGCCGAGGTCGTTCTACACGGCTTAGACGGGTGGGAAGCCTTGGTTTTCCATCCGATGGCAGTGGGCGGGCAAAGGTGGGCGGCCACTGACTCATCCAGGGGAAGCAGCTTCTCGTAACCCTTGTCTTCGGCGCCGTCGACAGACGTGAGGGCGGAGGAAGACGAGGCACGCAGGTGCGCTGAGTAGGGGGCGCGCCAGGATCTGGTGAGTTCCTCGTGGACCTCAGGGAGGAACGGAGAGGCCCGCTGGCGAGGGGCCTGACGGCACCCCGGCAGGAACCACTCGTCGAGGAGGCTGCGTGGGGGCTCCTCCGGAGGAGACCACTCCAATCCCAGCTCGTCCACAGCTCTGGTCAGAACGCGGAAGAGCTCGGCGTCCATGCCAGTTTTGGATCTGGGATCGCTGATGTCGGCGGATGGCAGGGGGGCGGGGTCATAGATCGAGCCCGACAGCTCCTCAGCATCCGAAGCAGCCAGTGACATGCTGTCCAGCATGTCATCTTCACTCCCACCGAAGGAGACCATGTCGCTCGCAGCCGCAGAGGGACACAGATCCGGGCGGGTGAAGAGCACAGGGGAACCCTCTCTTTGTGGAGAAGGCGAGGCACGCGGGGGCTGGACCGACGTGAGCTCACCTAACTCCGAGCGCTGAGATCCTCTACCCCGCTGTTTCTTCTTCACAGGCTCCTGTGAAGAAGGAAACGGGAGGGCGCGAGGGGCGGAGTCGCGCTCTGAAAAGAACGCTATCCGTGAGCGCAGAGAGGAGAGACTCATATCCCCGCAATGGGGACAATCCGTCTCTTTGAGTGCCGCCTCCGCATGGGGAAGCCCCAAGCAGGAGACGCACTCACCGTGATTGTCGGCAGCATGCAAGGGGGCCTTGCATGCACGACAAAAATGGCGCGGCATTTGAAACAACGCCTTTATTTACTCTTTTAGCGCGAGAAAATCGCCGGATGGCGGCAGAGGAGGATGCGTTGCAGCCGGCGTCAGCGGGCGGCGAGTCAGCTGCAGAATCACTCCGCTTGCAGGTGCTTGTCACGGCGAGTAGGCTTCTTTCTTGTAAGCGAAGAATCGTCGCTGAAGGAGAAGAAATCTGATTCCCTATGGCGAAGCGGCCGCTTATATAGCCATTGACCCCGCCCCTTCTGGCGGGCTTCGGCGGGCATCTTCGCCATAGGCTCGTGCAGCACCGCTGCCGAGTCATTGGCTCGTTTCGTTTCTCTGCACGATCCAATGGCCGTGCAGTTGCACTGCGTTTATGAAAAAGGCTTCAGTCAAGGAGAAAAAAAGGACTTTTTCCCATAGCGTCTAACGACGCACTACGAGTGTAGTATCGAAAGGGAACCGCTATTCGTGATCCTAGAAGGCCTTAACTGAGCGTTTTATGTATTGAGGCTCTAACTAAATTTCACACGCATAAAACTTCTAACACATCAAGAAGTGTATTTCTGCATTGCAAATAACATTCCTTTCATGCATATGAAATATTTTTAATGTGGCTCAGCTTTATTCATGAAACTGCATAACTAGCGTTTTCTGGCTGAGAAAAGTCGTTTTAGAGCATTTCTGAGCAAGCCTCCTTTTCATAAGCAGAGATGCATAAAACCGCTATTCGTGATCCTAGAAGGCCTTAACTGAGCGTTTTATGCATTGAGGCTCTAACTAAATTTCACATGCATAAAACTTCTAACACATCAATCAAGAAGTGTATTTCTGCATTGCAAATAACATTCCTTTCATGCATATGAAATATTTTTAATGTGGCTCAGCTTTATTCATGAAACTGCATAACTAGCGTTTTCTGGCTGAGAAAAGTCGTTTTAGAGCATTTCTGAGCAAGCCTCCTTTTCATAAGCAGAGATGCATAAAACCGCTATTTGTGATCCTAGAAGGCCTTAACTGAGCGTTTTATGCATTGAGGCTCTAACTAAATTTCACATGCATAAAACTTCTAACACACATCAAGAAGTGTATTTCTGCATTGCAAATAACATTCCTTTCATGCATATGAAATATTTTTAATGTGGCTCAGCTTTATTCATGAAACTGCATAACTAGCGTTTTCTGGCTGAGAAAAGTCGTTTTAGAGCATTTCTGAGCAAGCCTCCTTTTCATAAGCAGAGATGCATAAAACCGCTATTCGTGATCCTAGAAGGCCTTAACTGAGCGTTTTATGCATTGAGGCTCTAACTAAATTTCACATGCATAAAACTTCTAACACATCAATCAAGAAGTGTATTTCTGCATTGCAAATAACATTCCTTTCATGCATATGAAATATTTTTAATGTGGCTCAGCTTTATTCATGAAACTGCATAACTAGCGTTTTCTGGCTGAGAAAAGTCGTTTTAGAGCATTTCTGAGCAAGCCTCCTTTTCATAAGCAGAGATGCATAAAACCGCTATTCGTGATCCTAGAAGGCCTTAACTGAGCGTTTTATGCATTGAGGCTCTAACTAAATTTCACATGCATAAAACTTCTAACACATCAACAAGTGTATTTCTGCATGCAGATAACATTCCTTTCATGCATATGAAATATTTTTAATGTGGCTCAGCTTTATTCATGAAACTACATAACTAGCGTTTTCTGGCTGAGAAAAGTCGTTTTAGAGCATTTCTGAGCAAGCCTCCTTTTCATAAGCAGAGATGCATAAAACCGCTATTCGTGATCCTAGAAGGCCTTAACTGAGCGTTTTATGCATTGAGGCTCTAACTAAATTTCACATGCATAAAACTTCTAACACATCAAGAAGTGTATTTCTGCATTGCAAATAACATTCCTTTCATGCATATGAAATATTTTTAATGTGGCTCAGCTTTATTCATGAAACTGCATAACTAGCGTTTTCTGGCTGAGAAAAGTCGTTTTAGAGCATTTCTGAGCAAGCCTCCTTTTCATAAGCAGAGATGCATAAAACCGCTATTCGTGATCCTAGAAGGCCTTAACTGAGCGTTTTATGCATTGAGGCTCTAACTAAATTTCACATGCATAAAACTTCTAACACATCAAGAAGTGTATTTCTGCATTGCAAATAACATTCCTTTCATGCATATGAAATATTTTTAATGTGGCTCAGCTTTATTCATGAAACTGCATAACTAGCGTTTTCTGGCTGAGAAAAGTCGTTTTAGAGCATTTCTGAGCAAGCCTCCTTTTCATAAGCAGAGATGCATAAAACCGCTATTCGTGATCCTAGAAGGCCTTAACTGAGCGTTTTATGCATTGAGGCTCTAACTAAATTTCACATGCATAAAACTTCTAACACATCAAGAAGTGTATTTCTGCATTGCAAATAACATTCCTTTCATGCATATGAAATATTTTTAATGTGGCTCAGCTTTATTCATGAAACTGCATAACTAGCGTTTTCTGGCTGAGAAAAGTCGTTTTAGAGCATTTCTGAGCAAGCCTCCTTTTCATAAGCAGAGATGCATAAAACCGCTATTCGTGATCCTAGAAGGCCTTAACTGAGCGTTTTATGCATTGAGGCTCTAACTAAATTTCACATGCATAAAACTTCTAACACATCAAGAAGTGTATTTCTGCATTGCAAATAACATTCCTTTCATGCATATGAAATATTTTTAATGTGGCTCAGCTTTATTCATGAAACTGCATAACTAGCGTTTTCTGGCTGAGAAAAGTCGTTTTAGAGCATTTCTGAGCAAGCCTCCTTTTCATAAGCAGAGATGCATAAAACCGCTATTCGTGATCCTAGAAGGCCTTAACTGAGCGTTTTATGCATTGAGGCTCTAACTAAATTTCACATGCATAAAACTTCTAACACATCAAGAAGTGTATTTCTGCATTGCAAATAACATTCCTTTCATGCATATGAAATATTTTTAATGTGGCTCAGCTTTATTCATGAAACTGCATAACTAGCGTTTTCTGGCTGAGAAAAGTCGTTTTAGAGCATTTCTGAGCAAGCCTCCTTTTCATAAGCAGAGATGCATAAAACCGCTATTCGTGATCCTAGAAGGCCTTAACTGAGCGTTTTATGCATTGAGGCTCTAACTAAATTTCACATGCATAAAACTTCTAACACATCAAGAAGTGTATTTCTGCATTGCAAATAACATTCCTTTCATGCATATGAAATATTTTTAATGTGGCTCAGCTTTATTCATGAAACTGCATAACTAGCGTTTTCTGGCTGAGAAAAGTCGTTTTAGAGCATTTCTGAGCAAGCCTCCTTTTCATAAGCAGAGATGCATAAAACCGCTATTCGTGATCCTAGAAGGCCTTAACTGAGCGTTTTATGCATTGAGGCTCTAACTAAATTTCACATGCATAAAACTTCTAACACATCAAGAAGTGTATTTCTGCATTGCAAATAACATTCCTTTCATGCATATGAAATATTTTTAATGTGGCTCAGCTTTATTCATGAAACTGCATAACTAGCGTTTTCTGGCTGAGAAAAGTCGTTTTAGAGCATTTCTGAGCAAGCCTCCTTTTCATAAGCAGAGATGCATAAAACCGCTATTTGTGATCCTAGAAGGCCTTAACTGAGCGTTTTATGCATTGAGGCTCTAACTAAATTTCACATGCATAAAACTTCTAACACATCAAGAAGTGTATTTCTGCATTGCAAATAACATTCCTTTCATGCATATGAAATATTTTTAATGTGGCTCAGCTTTTATTCACACTTCTTGATGTGTTAGAAGTTTTATGCATGTGAAATTTAGTTAGAGCCTCAATGCATAAAACGCTCAGTTAAGGCCTTCTAGGATCACGAATAGCGGTTTTATGCATCTCTGCTTATGAAAAGGAGGCTTGCTCAGAAATGCTCTAAAACGACTTTTCTCAGCCAGAAAACGCTAGTTATGCAGTTTCATGAATAAAGCTGAGCCACATTAAAAATATTTCATATGCATGAAAGGAATGTTATTTGCAATGCAGAAATACACTTCTTGATGTGTTAGAAGTTTTATGCATGTGAAATTTAGTTAGAGCCTCAATGCATAAAACGCTCAGTTAAGGCCTTCTAGGATCACGAATAGCGGTTTTATGCATCTCTGCTTATGAAAAGGAGGCTTGCTCAGAAATGCTCTAAAACGACTTTTCTCAGCCAGAAAACGCTAGTTATGCAGTTTCATGAATAAAGCTGAGCCACATTAAAAATATTTCATATGCATGAAAGGAATGTTATTTGCAATGCAGAAATACACTTCTTGATGTGTTAGAAGTTTTATGCATGTGAAATTTAGTTAGAGCCTCAATGCATAAAACGCTCAGTTAAGGCCTTCTAGGATCACGAATAGCGGTTTTATGCATCTCTGCTTATGAAAAGGAGGCTTGCTCAGAAATGCTCTAAAACGACTTTTCTCAGCCAGAAAACGCTAGTTATGCAGTTTCATGAATAAAGCTGAGCCACATTAAAAATATTTCATATGCATGAAAGGAATGTTATTTGCAATGCAGAAATACACTTCTTGATGTGTTAGAAGTTTTATGCATGTGAAATTTAGTTAGAGCCTCAATGCATAAAACGCTCAGTTAAGGCCTTCTAGGATCACGAATAGCGGTTTTATGCATCTCTGCTTATGAAAAGGAGGCTTGCTCAGAAATGCTCTAAAACGACTTTTCTCAGCCAGAAAACGCTAGTTATGCAGTTTCATGAATAAAGCTGAGCCACATTAAAAATATTTCATATGCATGAAAGGAATGTTATTTGCAATGCAGAAATACACTTCTTGATTGGTTAGAAGTTTAATGCATGTGAAATTTAGTTAGAACCTTAATGCATAAAAAGCTCAGTTAAGGCCTTCTAAGATCACGAATAGCGGTTTTATGCATCTCTGCTTATGAAAAGAAGGCTTGCTCAGAAATGCTCTAAAACGACTTTTCTCAGCCAGAAAACGTACTCGGTTACTGTCGTAACCTCGGTTCCCTGAGATACGGGAACGAGTACTGCATCGCTAGACGCTATGGGAAAAAGTCCTTTTTTCTCCTTGACTGAAGCCTTTTTTAATAACGCAGTGAAACTGCACGGACATTGGATCGTGCAGAGAAATGAACGAACCAATGACTCGGCAGCGGTGCTGCACGAGCCTATGGCGACGAAGCCCGCCGAAGCCCGCCAGAAAGGGCGGGGCCGTACGGCTATATAAGCAGCCGTTTCGCCATAGGATCCTCAGGTTACTTCGACTGAAGCGACGACAAAGTCGTGCAGCGACATGGCACGGCCAGTAACGCAGTACTCGTTCCCGTATCTCAGGGAACCGAGGTTACGACAGTAACCGAGTACGTTCCCTTTCAATACTACACTCGTACTGCGTCGCTAGACGCTATGGGAACCGTTCCATACACGCCGTGCCATGGTAGAGGAACGACTAATAGATTTCTGCCCAGGCGCCCCTTGGGGCCTAGAGTACAGCCAAAATCAATAAAGCCTGCAGGCGCAGCCTGAAGTCGCTCTCATTGCTTAGTCCGACATGTAACTCACTCATGCACAGCACTAGCTCCATTATGCAGAAGGACACTCGCCTGTAGGGCAGGGAGGTCCAGGTTGTAGAACCTAGTGAAGGTGGACGGCGAGGCCCAGCCGGCCACCGCACAAATTTCTGCAATGGATACACCGCTAGACCACGCCCAAGAGGAGGCCATGCCTCTGGTCGAGTGGGCACATACTCCAATGGGACATTGCAGACCCAAAGAGGAGTAGGCTAGCCTAATAGCGTCGACTATCCATCTAGAAAGTCTTTGCTTCGTGACCGGATGTCCTTTATTGCGGCCACCGAAACAAACAAAGAGCTGTTCCGACTGCCTAAAGGAGGCGGACCGCTCAATGTACGTCCTTAATGCCCTGACCGGACAGAGTAAATTCAACTCCTGATCCTCCTCTGAGGAAGGGAGTGCAGAAAGCGTAATCACCTGTGCCCGAAAGGGAGTAGAGGGCATTTTAGGTACATATCCATGTCTCGGTTTCAGGATGACCTTAGAGTCGCCTGGTCCGAACTCAAGACAGGAGGGGCTCACAGAGAGTGCCTGCAAATCTCCCATACGCTTGACTGACGCTAAAGCCAGCAGCAGAGCAGCTTTAAACGTCAGGGGTCGAAGATCTGCACTCGGTAATGGTTCGAAAGGAGGGCCCTTCAGTGCCCTCAAGACCGTTGAGAGGTCCCAAGTAGGGATAGTGTGGGGACGAGGAGGGTTCAACCTCCTGGATCCCTTCAAGAATCGAACAACCAAGTTGTTCCTGCCTACTGACTGGCCTGCTATCGGGGCATGAGAAGCCGTTATAGCAGCCACATAGACCTTAAGCGTGGAAGGGGAGCGTCCCTTATCCAACAGCTTATGTAGAAAAGACAATATCACTGATATGTCACAGAAGGCTGGGTCTTCGCCGCGGGTTGAGCACCAGGCGGAAAAGACAGACCACTTAAGAGCGTAGAGGCGTCTTGTAGACGGAGCTCTAGTTTGAGAGATCGTGTTCAGAACACTCTCTGAGAGATTCATAGACTCCCGTCCAGACACCAAAGGTGCAGGGCCCACAGCTTGGGCTGGGGGTGCCATACTGTACCGTTCGCTTGAGAGAGGAGGTCTCGTCTCAGGGGAATGGGCCAGGGGGCTGCTACAAGCAGCTGGCACAGCTCTGAGAACCAATGCTGGTTTCTCCAGAGAGGGGCCACCAAAAGAAGCTTGTGTTTCTGTTCCCTGACTCGCTTGAGTACTTGAGCAATCAAGCATAAAGGAGGAGGTTGGGCCAATCGTGGGCCAACGCGTCCCTGTCCTTCGAATAGTATATTGGGCAATGAGAGTTGTCTTCTGAGGCAAAGAGGTCGACCTCCGCCTTGCCAAAGACCTCCCAGATCTTCTGGACCGTCTGTGGATGAAGCGTCCACTCCCCAGAGGGGACGTTGCTTCGTGATAGCATATCCGCACCCTGGTTCAGTCTGCCTGGTACGTGTGTTGCCCTCAGTGAACACAGGTTGAGCTGAGCCCACTCCAGAAGGTCCTTCACTAGAGTGAAGAGGTGCTTGGAGGAAATTCCCCCCTGGCGATTTATATAGGACACCACCGTCATGCTGTCCGAGCGGACCAGCACATGGTGCCCCTTCAGATCCGGCAAGAAGAAGTGAAGGGCTCGACAAACTGCCAGCATCTCTAGGCAGTTGATGTGAATCCCTGCTTCTGCTTTCGTCCAAAGGCCGAAAGCTGGTTTGCCATCGCACAGAGCTCCCCAACCCGTGTTGAAAGCGTCTGTCGTGACCACCTTCCTCCTGCAGACCATACCCAGGGGTACGCCTCTCTCCATCCATTGCGAGTTCTTCCAGGGGATCAGGGCTTCTACACAGCCCTGGTCCACCCTGATACGCAAACGTCCGTGACGCCACGCATGAGATGGAATCCGTGGTTTCAGCCAATACTGAAGGGGCCGCATACGAAGCAGGCCTAACTTTAGCACTGGGGATGCTGAGGCCATAAGGCCTAGCATCTTTTGAAACGTTTTGAGGGGGTGAGAGGCTCCGATTTTGAATGAGGCCGCGAGCCGCTGTATTGCCAGAGCTCGGACATCCGTCGGCTGGGATGCAGTGCGCTCTTGGCCAAACTGACCTTGAGTCCCAGGCATTCTAAGTGGCTGAGAAGAAGTGATCTGTGGGATAACAGCTCTGCCTCTGACTGGGCTAGAACGAGCCAGTCGTCGAGGTAATTGAGGATGCTGATTCCCCTTTGTCTCAGACTGATTGTGTGGGCGTAAGTTGAACGGGCCCAGTGTTCACAACAGGTTTTACACAAAACACTTCGACCTCGGCACCCAGAACCATGCAGGGTGCTTGGAGGCATAACAGAGGCCTTTTGGGGGTTGGTCCGGCAACCTCGAGACTTTGCCCCCTCCTCTTCCTGTCTCTTAGATCAGGACGATGGCGGAGGCGCCGGATCCAGCACGAGCTTGGGCCGGGGTCCCTGACGCTTCAGGAAGGGGTAGCGTCTGGCCGCGTGGGAGCGCTGTCCAGGCTCAGGCTTGGCTGGCTGAGCTGAAGCAGCAGTGGCGGCGGCTGGAGCAGGTTTCACAGGCTGCTGAGGTGGCGCGGACTTGGGGCGGCCGGAAGCAGCTGCGGAGCTGGAGCGTTTCGGCAGGAAGTGTCGCATGGCTTGGGACGTCTTCTGAGCTGCAGCGAAACGCTCGGCGAAACCTTCAACAGCAGGTCCAAACAGGCCCATGGGGGAGACCGGGGCATCAAGGAAGGGGACCTTATCCGCATCCTTGATCTCCGTCAGTGTGAGCCATATGTGGCGCTCAAGCACGACCAAACTGGCCATGGACCTGCCTATTGCCTGGGCTGTGGCCTTGGTAGCACGCAACGCCAGGTCCGTTGCGCTTCTCAACTCCGTCAATGTGGCGGTGTTCAGGGCAGACTTGTCCGTTTCAGCGAGGAGTTTGGCCTGGAATACTTGTAGGGCCGCCATGGAGTGTAGCGCTGAGGCAGCCTGTCCAGCCGACGCATAGGCACGTCCGGCGAGAGCCGCAGTCGTCCTGCACGGCTTGGACGGGTGTGAAGCTTTAGCCTTCCAACCAATGGCAGTGGGCGGGCAGAGATGGGCGGCCACTGATTCATCCAATGGAGGCAGCTTCTCGTAACCCTTGTCTTTGGCGCCGTCAACAGACGTGAGGGCGGAGGAAGACGAAGGACGCAGGCGCGCCGAGTAGGGGGTGCGCCATGACTTGGTGAGTTCCTCGTGGACCTCTGGAAAGAATGGGGAGGCCCGTTGGCGAGGGGCCTGACGGCGCCCCGGCAGGAACCATTCATCCAGGAGGCTGCGTGAGGGCTCTTCAGGAGGAGACCACTCCAGACCCAGCTCATCCACAGCTCTGGTCAGGACACGGAAAAGTTCGGCGTCCATGCCAGTTCCAGTCCTGGGACCGCTGGTGTCAGCAGACGACAGGGGGGCGGGGTCGTTGACAGAGCCCGACAGCTCCTCCGCGTCTGAAGCAGCCAGTGACATGCTGTCCAGCATGTCATCCTCGCTCCCGCCAAAGGAGACCAGATCGCTCGCAGCTGCAGAGGGACGCAGGTCTGGGCGGGCAAAGAGGACAGGAGAATCCTCTCTTTGTGGAGAAGGTGAGGCACGCGGGGGCTGGGCCGACGTGAGCTCACTCAACTCACAGCACTTTGATCCTCTGCCCCGCTGTTTTTTCTTCACAGGCTAGTTATGCAGTTTCATGAATAAAGTTGAGCCACATTAAAAATATTTCATATGCAAGAAAGGAATGCTATTTGCAATGTAGAAATAGACTTCTTGATGTGTTAGAAGTTTTATGCATGTGAAATTTAGTTAAAGCCTCAATGCATAAAACGCTCAGTTAAGGCCTTCTAGGATCACGAATAGTGGTTTTATGCATCTCTGCTTATGAAAAGAAGGCTTGCTCAGAAATGCTCTAAAACGACTTTTCTCAGCCAGAACACGCTAGTTATGCAGTTTAATGAATAAAGCCGAGCCACATTAAAAATATTTCATATGCATGAAAGGAATGTTATTTGCAATGCAGAAATACACTTCTTGATGTGTTAGAAGTTTAATGCATGTGAAATTTAGTTAGAGCCTCAATGCATAAAATGCTCAGTTAAGGCCTTCTAGGATCACGAATAGTGGTTTTATGCATCTCTGCTTATGAAAAGAAGGCTTGCTCAGAAATGCTCTAAAACGACTTTTCTCAGCCAGAACACGCTAGTTATGCAGTTTCATGAATAAAGCTGAGCCAAGTTAAAAATATTTTATATGCATGAAAGGAATGCTATTTGCAATGCAGAAATACACTTCTTGATGTGTTAGAAGTTTAATGCATGTGAAATTTAGTTAGAGCCTCAATGCATAAAACACTCAGTTAAGGCCTTCTAGGATCACGAATAGCGGTTTTATGCATCTCTGCTTATGAAAAGAAGGTGAAGGATTACAAATTTAAGAATCTGTTTAAAATATGCTGATCTTATGCTAGGTTTCAGTATAACAACATGAACTAAAAAAGTTATGTATATTGTGACATTCTAAGAGCAGGCAGTCCAGCTGAACATCTGGCAGGTTTTCCCAAGTTAAGTGTGAATTCTAAGCTCAAGGTACAATGGTGCCTTTTGCTTTAGCATCTATGCATTTGAATGACACTTGTATGCTAAATAGATCAAGGCTGGGAAAAACCTTTTACTGGGCTGATTTCCTGTACCACATTTGCATGCTTTGTTTAGATTGATTCTACCTCTATGTACTCCTCCCCCTTGAAACCTATATACTCTGCTGTGCTGAGATTTTGTTAGACGACTTTTTGATGACTGCAGCGCCACGCAGCGAGTATCTGAATAAAGAGAAACTTCTGCTTCAAGATATCCAAAACGTCTCCTGGTCTCTAAGAAAAATTTCCAACAAAGGCTTGCTCAGAAATGCTCTAAAATGACTTTTCTCAGCCAGAAAACGCTAGTTATGCAGTTTCATGAATAAAGCAGAGCCACATTAAAAATATTTCATATGCATGAAAGGAATGTTATTTGCAATGCAGAAATACACTTCTTGATGTGTTAGAAGTTTAATGCATGTGAAATTTAGTTAGAGCCTCAATGCATAAAACGCTCAGTTAAGGCCTTCTAGGATCACGAATAGTGGTTTTATGCATCTCTGCTTATGAAAAGAAGGCTTGCTCAGAAATGCTCTAAAATGACTTTTCTCAGCCAGAACACGCTAGTTATGCAGTTTCATGAATAAAGCTGAGCCAAGTTAAAAATATTTTATATGCATGAAAGGAATGCTATTTGCAATGCAGAAATACACTTCTTGATGTGTTAGAAGTTTAATGCATGTGAAATTTAGTTAGAGCCTCAATGCATAAAACGCTCAGTTAAGGCCTTCTAGGATCACGAATAGCGGTTTAATGCATCTCTGCTTATGAAAAGAAGGCTTGCTCAGAAATGCTCTAAAACGACTTTTCTCAGCCAGAAAACGTCTCAGGTTA
>JAMKFB010000230.1:0-56956 GCA_036247105.1 Cirrhinus mrigala
AAGCGAGGTCATGAGACCCGTTAACCAATCACATCTAACTATGGAAAAAAAAATAGGTTGAAACGCAAGAGTGTATAATGTAAAGATGGCAACGTATATTTAGGGTGATATATTAGTATTACTATAACGAACATTACAAAATAATTAATAATTTAGTAAATAAAGATACTGAATAAAACTTAAACAATGTTTTCATTATTTTAGTTTTAGTTAACTAACCGTGATATAGTGGCTCTACACTGTCACTGGTTAAAACTGGTTAAAACTTCATTCTGCTGTTGGCAGTGTCTTTGCTTAGGCATTGAGGAAACAATGATTTAAGCGAAGAATAACAGCTGCACGTTACTTTTCAATATTGGTCACAGGCTTTGACAAAATCCTTGTACAGGTTTTTTTTTTTTTTTTTTTTTCTTTCTTTATTGAAGTGAAGTTGAGCAATTGGGAAGTGAAGTGATTTTCCCAAAGGTGTTTATGAGTACGGCTATGATGGAAAAAACTTTCTGTCTTTTGATGATAAAGAGTCTCAGTGGGTCGCCTCAGTTGATGCAGCTCTACCAACCAAGAGAAAATGGGACAATGTGCCCATCCAAAACCACTACTTAAAGAGTTACCTGGAGAAAGATTGTGTGGACTGGCTCAACAAATTCAGAGACTATGAAGACTGGAAGCTCAGAAACAGCTGTGAGTAAATGTGTTAGTATTTGTTTGATTATCTGCAGCTGTTTTAGAGAGAGAACTTGTGTGATAAATTGATTCCCGTGTTTTCAGATCCTCCAGATGTTCATATATTTGCACAAAGGTCTATGAGTGACAGATCCAAGCTGAAACTGACCTGTCTGGCCAGTGGTTTCTACCCCAAAGAAGACACTAGGATGTTCATTAGGAAATATCACACATCTTTGCCTAAAAATGAGACTGAATCCACAGGAGTTCGACCAAACCATAATGGAACCTCATAGCTGAGGAAGAGTGCAGGGATTGAGGAGATGGAGAAGCCGAATATGATTGTTTTGTGACCGACAGAACCCTCAGAGAACCAATTATCATCAAATACGGTAATTAAAGCAGATGCACATAAAGATAGAAACATCACCTGATACTGGAATAAAAAGTAAACCTTCATTTCACCACATTTTTGCTTGTGATATTGTTAATTAAATCTATTTTATCTTTTTTGCATATAAATAGATGGGAAATGCCAGGACTGCTCACCAGAGATTGACCTAAATATGATCGCAGCAGTGACTGTAGCTGTGCTTGTGCTTCTGCTAACAGTTGCTGGTATAGTGGTTTATATTTTGCAGAAGAAAGGAATTATTGGTGAATATAGTTACCAAAGGTGATCCACACGTTCTAGATTTCAGTTTTGTATGCTAGCATTCTCATGACTCTACATAGGACAAGCAATAAATGGATGAATGAATAAATGAATGAATGAGTGAACCTAAAAAGAAAATTCTGCCATCATTTACTGTCATTCCAAACCCTATCAAAACCTAATTCAAACTTCGGTTAGTCATCCAAACATAATTTAAAGGAGAAGTACACTTCCAAAACAATAATTTACAGATAATTTAATTCATGTCTTTCTTTCCTCAGTTGTAAAGAAATTATGTTTTTTGAGGAAAACATTTCAGCATTTTTCTCCACATAATGGACTGATATGGTGCCCTGAGTTTGAACTTACAAAATGCAGTTTAAATGCAGCTTCAAAGGATCCCAAATACGGTTGTAAACCATCCCAGCCGAGGAAGAAGGGTCTTATCTAGCGAAACGATTGGTTATTTTTGCTCGTCTTGTCTTGCTCTCCCTGAACTCTGTGTATTCAAGACATTTAGGGTATGTCGAAAGACTCCAATCGTATTTTCTTCCTCAACTTCAAAAATCATTTTAAAATCATCCTATATTGCTGCAGAAGTACCAACACAGTCTTTGCAAAGTGAACATGCAAAGAAGATCAAACACCCTTAACAAAAAAAGTAAAACAGTGATATAGGACGATTTGAAGTTGAGGGAGAACATGAGATGGGAGTTTTTCGACATACCCTAACTGTCATGAACCGGAAAAAAATGTCCAGACAGAGTAAGACAAGATGAGCATTTGACATTAAAAAGTATATTAATTGTATTATTTTTATGAAAATAACCAAACGTTATGCTTCTTCGGCTGGGATCGTTTACAACCGCATTTGGGATCGTTTGAAGCCGCATTTAAACTGCATTTTGGAAGTTCAAACTCGAAGGTCGTGTTAACAAAAATTGTCCATCACTGACAGAATTTTTTTAGCATTGACAGAAATATCTGAAGGCCGTCTGTCACTTTGACAGATTACACTGAGGGTGTATGGGATGATATTAGACTCAAAACGATTAATAGATGCATGTACTGGAACAATTTTATGCATGTATCTTACAATCCACAAACAAATGCCTTTCAATTTGAGTCTGTGGAATTCGGGATTAAATTGATTGTGCAGCGATTTGTACAAATACAGACATGTTTGCGAATAAAAATGTTCTGTTCTGCATTAATATATAATAAATTGCTCATGCAAAAAGGAATCCATGCATTTGTGGATCAGGTGACACACGTGCATTTATTGAGGTCTTGCTCGAGTCAATCTTGTTCAGTTCATTTGGATTTTGAGACTTCATTTTTGCAGTTTACAGCATTTCTCGACGCCCACACACACAACTACCAATGAACAAGGCCCAGTGCAATTCATTAACGAAGTTCTTGTTTGGCAAAATTAATATAAGCTATTCTGTTAGAACAAGTTCAATAAAACAGGTTTACTTTATTTCAACAGGCAGGGGAGAATAGCCAAACCAAAAAGAAACAAATAAAACACAATGTAACATTCATAAGCGTACACAATGGAATGCGCGCGTGTGACTGTGGCTATAGTGCCTGCTAGTGGTCGCCGATTTTCTTATAGGCTCAGCTGCGTGTGGATCGCGAGCTCTGTGTGTGTGGATTGGGCGAGGCTAAAAGGGCGGAACGAAAGTCTCAAAATTCAAATGAATCAAATAGAATCGATTCAGAAGGGATGTGAATGAATGCACGCATGTCGTCTGATCCACAAATTAACATTTTAATCGCCACCTGCACAAACCGTGATACTTTAATACAAACTATAACATTTGTATTCACAAATATGTCTCTGTTAAAACAAAAGGCTGCACATTAATGTAATTCTTAACTCTGCAGACACCGGTTGAGATGCATTTATTTCAGTGTAGGGACGCAAATTTGCGAATTTTTCGAATCGCGTACACGTTAATACAGTAATAGTCAGGGTGACTGTGAACAAGAATCAAGTGAAAGAATGAGCAAACCTATAAAGGAAAGATTTTAAGTGTCCAACATACAGCAAAAGCAGCAATGTTGTGATTTTTTTTTTTTTTTTACTATTTAAAATAACTGTTTTGTATTTGAATATATTTTAAAATGTAATTTATTACTTTGATCAAAGCTAAATTTTAAGCATCATTACTCCAGTCTTCAGTGTCACATGATACTTCAGAAATCATTCTAATATGCTGATTTGCTGCTCAAGAAACAATGTATTATAATTATATATATATTGGTGTTAATAATATATTGTTGTTGTTGTTGCTGTTATTATTATTTAAAACAGTTGAGTACATTTTTTCAGGATTCTTTGATGAATAGAAAATCCAAAGATCAGCATTTCTTAAAAAGAAATGTTTCTTTCTTTCTTTTTTTTTTTTTTTTTTTTTTTTTGGAAAGACATTATGGAAATTAATACTTTTATTTGACAAGGATGCTTTAAATTGATCAGTGATCAATTTCAGTGATAAGTGATGCTAAAGACATTTATTAATACAAAAGATTACTATTTTAGATAAATGCTGTTCTTCTGAACTTCTATTCATCAAAGAAACCTGAAAAATTGTGCTCCTCTCTTTTCAACATAATAATATTAATAAATGTTTTCTGAGCAGCAAATTAGAATATTAGAATTATTTCAGAAGGATCATTTGACTGGACTAATTAACCTAAAAAAAATCAGCTTTGATACAGAAATAAATAAATAAATAAATATATATGTATATATGTAATGTATTCAGATTCATTCAAATCAGTGTTAAAAAAAATCTGTAATTGTACTACTATTTTTTACATTCTGATGGAAAATAGCAATAAGCAACTATTCTGGTGTTGCTTTACGGTCTTTTAAGGGTTAAATTAGATTTTATGCAGTAATATTCGTGAACAGCAATCTACTGAAAATATCAGCTAAAGCATAAAGAAAACGCACTTCTGACAGCATCTTTACATCCATTTTGACCGCTCTCAGCACCCATACCGTAAGTACGCGATTAGATGCGCATAAAAAAAAGTGCGGCTGGCGTGACCGTATATTTTCAAGACGCGGCTGACGTGACCGCAGTCATAACAAGCACCAGAGACATTGATTATCACCTATCAGCCTGATGTGTCTGATGTATCTACGAGTGCAGTTTGAGTGATAATGTTTATACCGTTATTCTTGATCCTGTAGACGTCAACAAAATCTGATGTTATACTCAGTGTTTACTATTGTATTTCAGTTTGAGGGGAGCAGCCTATAAGGTTTGTCAATGATGTTAGTTTATTATGTTAAGTTCTGATGTTGGGTCCGTGTTCTCTACTACAGATAAACCACACGTATCCACAACCCTGTACGCATATGCCCTTCATATCTACAATCATACAGTCAACTTCTGTACACTGATAATCATCCAGTCTATCGTGATTGACCAACTGCGGTAACGATTGTATATCTGACAGCCTGCAAGTTCGATTCCTGCTGGGAAATATACATGACTCGCCCATGATTCAGCCTCACCTTCCCAATGTGCTCGGCTGCTGTCATTTAGAGACTGAATAGAGCTAAGGACGTTTATTTCATCTGAGTGATACCAAGAGCTCTCATTGACTTCAGTACCCAAACCTCTCCCACAGTAACCCAGCTCATCCTTGCATATCCCGCCATCTAGACAACATCTCAAGTTTATGTAAAGGCTGTCTCCTCTCACTACCGTTGATCATCTCATCTTATGATCAATAAAGTTGGTTGAATTTATCCTCGCTTCTGACTTCTGAGTGTTCTGACCGACACCCCCTGCTCGCTACGATAACTTACTAGTCCTAAAATTCAGGTAGCCCTTTGCTACAGTCATTACATGCAGAGGTATGATAATTAACATCCGTGTCTTTACAGAATTTAGCAGTAGGAAATTACTATTCACCACATTTTTTTACCATTTCCATGAAAGGGTGTACATGGTCTGCAACAATGCTTAGGTAGGTGTTACGTGTCAAAGTAACATCCACATGCATGGCAGGACCCAAGGTTTCCCAGCAGATCATTGCCCAAAGCATCACACTGCCTCCGCCAGCTTGCCTTCTTCCCATAGTGCATCTTGGTGCCATATCTTCCTCAGGTAAGCGATGCACACGCACGTTTTATGTGATGTAAAAGAAAACATAATTCATCAGACCAGGTCACCTTCTTCTGTTGCTCTGGTCCAGTTCTGATGCTCGCATGCCCATTGTTGGTGCTTTTGGCGGTGGTCAGGGGTCAGCATGAGCATCCTGACTGGTCTGTGTCTATGCAGCCCGATACTGACAAACTGCGATACACGGTGTATTCTGACACCTTTCCATCAGAACCAGCATTAACTTCTTGAACAATTTGAGCTACAGTAGCTCGTCTGTTGGATCGGACCACACTGACCAGCCTTCACTCCCCACGTGCATCAATGAGCACGGTTCGCCGCCGGTTCACTACTGTTCCTTCCGTGGATCACTTTTGATGGATACTGACCACTGCAGAGCGGGAACCCCCACAAGAACTACAGTTTTGGAGATGCTCTGATCCAGTTGTCTAGCCATCACAGTTTGGCCCTTGTCAAACTCACTCAAATCCTTACGTTTGCCCATTTTTCCTGCTTCTAACACATCAGCTTTGAGGACTAAATGTTCATTTGCTGTCTAATATATCACACCCACTAACAAGTGATGAAGAGATAGATCAGTGTTATTCACTTCACCTGTCAGTGCTCATAATGTTATGCCTGATTGGTGTATAATATGCAATAAACCCATTTAAAATTTATTAGCAAATGTAATATTGGACAATACTCACAGCTTAAAGGTGAATCCTTTATTTTACATGTATTTTAGTATATTAGTCAATACATTAAAATGAATGTATTTCTTTACAGCACTAAATTATTTAAAATGCACATTTAAATGTAGCTATTACTACAAAGTGTACATTTAAAAAATGCACTTAAGTGTGAAACAGTCATGAAACAGTCATGAAATTGTATTCTTTTTAGGTAATTAATTGGGCTTATTTTAATATTAGACTATACTATCCACATGTTTGTACATATACTTCATGATACAGTATATGTCTCCAGCAAACAATGAAATTACAAATATGTGATCTTGGACCACAAAATCAACCAAAAAGTCTTAAGTAGCACGAGTATATTTGTAGCAATAGCCAACAATACATTGTATGGGTCAAAATGATCGATTCTTCTTTAATGCCAAAAATCATTAGGATATTAATTACGGCTGCTCTAATACACTGGCGTTTTCCTTATATACCGAAGCACGCTAAACGTCAGTCAGCAAACGCGATTGAAGAGCAACCCCCTCACGTCATCACACCCATCAGCTCGTCCCGTATGATTGACAAGTGAGACGACCAATCCGCACGTCACCTGCGAAAGCGAAAGTAAGAGGGACGGAGAGAAAAAAAGAAGAATACAGATACGAAAAATGACTCAAACAACAGCTCAACGTCACATATGGACGTAACAATATTAACTATTGCTTTATATGTCCATATATGTCTATATATCATATTTCCATATATGTGACCTGTTTGAACACACCCAAAGGTGATCAGAAACTCCTCCCTCCTAAAACACTCACCAGGAAGAGACTCATTATTTTTCCTTACTGTTGTTCTCTCTTCTGTCTTTACTGAAGAAAACAAAGAATCAGTAAAGAAGAAAAAGAAACACTTTTAGGATTTTTGGGACGTTTGTTTATGAACAGACAGCAGATCTTTGTGATTCATTTTTGAGACCGTCGTTCAGAAAGTGAAAGTAAAGTTTGACTGCTGGAGCTCAAACTGTGAAAATGGATTCACTATCTGTAGAAGAGCTTTCTTGTCCCGTGTGCTGTGAAATCTTCAAGAATCCTGTTGTTTTATCATGTAGTCACAGTGTCTGTAAAGAGTGTCTTCAACAGTTCTGGAGAACCAAGAAAACTCAGGAGTGTCCTGTCTGCAGGAGAAGATCCTCAAAAACTGAACCTCCAGTTAATCTTGCATTAAAAAACTTGTCTGAGTCGTTCCTGAAGAGATCAGGATATGAGGAGATCTGCAGTTTACACAGCGAGAAACTCAAACTCTTCTGTCTGGAGGACAAACAGCCGGTGTGTTTAGTGTGTATGAACTCACAAAAACATGACAATCACAAATTCAGACCCATCAATGAAGTGGTTTCCTCATTTAAGGTAAGACAAATGAAAAAGTTGATGCTGTTGTAAAGTCCTATTTAAGTGTTGATTTGATTGAACAGGACTGCAATGATCTGAACCCCGTTATCAATGTAGTTTCACAGATTTGGTGAATCAGTAACTATGGGGGCAAATACTATCACACAGGCTCATTTGGTATTGGATAAGCATTTTGCTTCAATGAATATCTTTTCCTTTTACAAACTGTAATTACTTCTGAATGAATTTAGTATGAGATGTTTACAAAAACAGAAGAAATCAGGATGGGGGCAAATACTTTTGCACTGCATTATATGATCTTATCACTGTATCGTCTTCTCTTCTTTTTTTCAGTCTAATCTGGTGTTTTATGTATTTTTATTTTGTTTAACTCTAGGAGGAGCTCAATACAGCACTGAAATCATTACAGCAGAAACTAAAACAAAATGAAAAAATGAAAGGAGAGTTTGAGAAAACAGTTGAACACATCAAGGTGAGGAAACAGAATCAGAGTCATTTTCATTACAGCTGTAGGATCACTATATACAGTTATGATCTGATATATTTAATATAATGGACTCCAGTTGATTATTTTTGTAAATGACGATCATCAATCTGTTCTGGATCCGTTATATGTCTGTATCTGAGTTTATCTCAGATCTGAATGATGTGATTGTGTTGATGTGTGTTGATGGAGATGATTGAAGTGAATGTGGTTTGATTTCAGTCTCAAGCTGAGCACACAGAGCATCAGATTAAACAGCAGTTTGAGAAGCTTCATCAGTTTCTCAGAGATGAAGAAGAAGCTACAATCACTGCATTGAGGGAGGAAGAGGAGCAGAAGCAGCAGATGATGAAGGAGAAGCTGGAGGAGATCAACAGACACATCTCAGCTCTTTCACACACAATCAAAGACACGGAGGAGATGATGAAAGCCAGTGATGTCTGCTTTCTAAAGGTCTGATTTCAGATGATTGATTGATTGATTGATGATTGATTGAGTAGTTGATGATCAATGGTGTGTTTGTTCTGCAGGAGTTTCCAGTCTCAATGGAAAGGTGAGTGATCTGCTGGTGTCTCTGGTCTCTCTGCTTCTGATCCAAAGCCACTGCAGTTCTGACTCCTGAATGTTCTTCCAGAGTCCAGATCTCACAGCCGGATCCACAGACGCCTTCTGGAGCTTTGATTCATGTGCCACGTTACTTGGGCAACCTGCCGTTCAGAGTCTGGAAGAAGATGCAGGACATCGTCCAGAACAGTGAGTCCGACTGCAGAACATCTGAGCTCACACACACACACACACACTGGAAATGATGCATGATGGGGAATATTGGCAGATTTCTGCATTATGTGTGAATAAACAGATGATCTACTGCACCAAAATCAGCAGATCACTTTTAGAAATAATGAATCCCAGAATTCAGTGTGCTTGACTTTTATTATTAGTGCAATGAAAGACAAAGAAGTGATCTCAGCTGTTTTTAAGAGTATATTTGATCAAACTGACAAACATTTCACAAAAATTTTCATATAATGGTTATTTATTTTAACCTTTATTTTAATTTAAAAAATAATATTAATAGTTTTAGTTGTAGCTTTTGTTAACAATATCAGCAAGATTATTATCTGATTGCATTATTGTATAATAATACCTACTGTGTATTTATTGTTATTAAATAAGCAGAGCTTTGATTCATACAAGAGAAACACTCAGAAAAATTATATAGATTTTAAACTTTATTTCTTCTGTATTATTATAGTTTATCTGATTTGAATATGACAGCACTGTGTAAAGTTCTGTACAAAGGCAACATTTATGTATTAAAAGCAGCTTCTCACTATAATTGAATATAAATGACAGCATAAATCAAATGAATATCTTTTCAGTATGTGATCATTCAGTGTTTCTGATTTCACTTTCAGTATTGATAAATCACACAGAGAATGACTGACAGTGATGAGAGGAAAATGTCTGATGTGTTTGATCAACAGGACGAGTGTCATAATTCATAATCATCTGTGTTTGGTTCACTCTTGATCATTATATGAACATCAGAATAACAGCATCTGTTGATTGTGTCTCATCAGCTCCTGTGATTCTGGATCCAAACACTGCAAATCCACGTCTCGTCGTGTCTGATGATCTGACCAGTGTGAGAAACTGTGTGAACAAACAACCTGTTCCTGATAATCCAGAGAGATTTGACTGTTATCCCTGTGTTTTGGGTTCAGAGGGTTTTAACTCAGGAACACACTGCTGGGATGTGGAGGTAAAACAGAGTAAATACTGGAGTCTTGGAGTAACTACAGCATCAAACCAGAGGAAGGGACTTGATTTCTTTAACACTGATGTCTGGTTTGTGCGGTATGATCAGTACGGATGGTCTCCAGGTTCTGGTTTTTATGTTAATCAGCATCTTGATCGTGTGAGAGTGAATCTGGACTATGACAGAGGAACGGTGTCTTTCTCTGATCCTGTAACTAACACACATCTACACACATTCACAACCACCTTCACTCACACACTCACACCATTCTTCTGTTGTTTTGACTCTCTGAGGATCTTAGCGATCAATAGTCAGTAATCGTTACTCCTGTAGTTCTGGATCTTCCTGCTTTCATCTTTCATCATGATTCAATATTTAATCACATGAGTAAGAGACTGTTGATCTGAATATCAGATCAGAAAAAAAGTAAATATATTCATCTTTAAAAATGAAAAAATGGTTAAAACACATGAAAGGTTAAAATAAATCATGTGAATCATATCTGACCAATGAGAAACAATGATGTGTCATGAATCCCTGCCCATAACACCCTAGAAACTACACAGCAGGTGCCTAGCAACCACTCAGATCTTCCTAGCAACAATCCAGAGTACTCTAGTAACTACATAGCAACACCCTAGCAACTGCTTAGCAACCATCAGAACACCCTAGCAACTGCATAGCAATACCCTCATTAGAAATCTGTGTTTGTCTGAGAGAGAAATTCACTATTAATAACAAGCATTATAATAATAATAATAATAATAATATAGATAATATAAATAATATAGATCTCCACAGGGTTTCAGAGCTTCTTTAAAGTGAATTTCAACAGCAATCTTCTGTGAGTCATGTGTGCTTGAAGATGTTTATGATTGACTGTGATCCACTGGGACGTCCCTCTCTACACATAAAGATCAATAAAAATACATTTGAAGAAAAATATTATTTTAGTTATTCTGTTTGGTTTTATAAGTTAATTTGTATGATTTGGTTAACATGTTTATGTAGCCTGTCATTGAGAAGAGGGGAAGGTAAAGCAATGAGTCAAGTATTTTTGACAAACTATTTTGAAATATAATTTCAATAATTATGTCCAACACAATTCCAGTCAAAATAGGAGATTATAAGAAACTATAGTCGTGCTGTTAACTATAGCATATCCAACATGTATCCGCTACTGACAAAAATTTGACACTGTGGAGGAGCAGAGATGTTGGTCTCTTGAAGGACTCTTATTCACTACACTTTCCCTAAAATAAGCCAGCAATGAAAAATAAAAAATATTGAAAATTACACTTGCAGTGAAAAGTTTGAATTGTGCCAGAGCTCAATATATACTGTATACACACACACAACCAGACAAAAGTTTTTGAACAGTGAGATTTGTAATGTTTTTAATTAAGTCTCTTCTGCTCATCAAGCCTGCATTTATTTGATACAAAGTCCAGCAAAAACAGAAACATTTAAAATTTTTTTACTATTTAAAATAACTGTTATCTATTTGAATATGTTTTAAAATGTAATTTATTCCTGTGATTTCAAAGCTGAATTTTTAGCATCATTACTCCAGTCACATGATCCTTCAGAAATCATCCTAATATTCAAAAAACATGAATTAATATTGTTGAGAACAGCTCAGTGGGATTTTTTTTTTTTTTTCACGTTTCTTTGATGAATAGAGCATTTATCTAAAATAGAAATTGTGTAACATTATAAATGTCTTATATTTTAAAATAATTATCATTATTTTCAATCAATTTAAAGCATCCTTTGCTTTTATACATGATTTTTCTTACCCAAATATAATAAATAAATAATTAACGAGTAATGATGCTAAAAATTCAGCTTTGAAATTTTAAAATATATTCAAATAGAAAGCAGGGTTTTTTTAATTATTAAAAATATTTCACAATATTACTGCTTTTGATGTATTTTGGATCAAATAAATGCAGGCTTGGTGAGCAGATTTTTTTTATTTTTTATTTATTAAATATTAAAAATCTTTTGACTGGTAGTATATTAGCTACATTCTCTCTACATCCCAAAGCATCTTTTTCATTATCAATATGGATATTAAAATCACCAACAATCAAGACTTTAGAAAAAATAAAAAATAAGTAAATTCACTAATAAAGTCTGTATGGTGCTCTGGTGTCCTGTATACAGTAGACAATACAAACATCACAGAGAATTGATCACTAACACTTATTACTAGAGATAATGTTATATGAAGCAGCATTAATTCAAATGAGTTATACTTGAAAACTCTTGGCCCTGACTCATGTTTATAACAGTAATATTTGGGTGTAGACTCATTTAAGGTAAAATAATCATCTGGTTTTAGCCAGGATTCTGTCAAACAGAGCACATCTATTTTTGATCAGTGATCATATCATTTACAAAAAAGTGCTTTTGTAGAAAGGGATCAAATATTCATTAAGCCAAGCTTTATCATTTGTGTATATGTATTATATTTGTTTTTTATTTGTTGAACATTATATTTTCCCTTAAATTGGTCTGGTTGTTTTTTTGTATTTGCTAGTATTGCTGCACGATTCTTGGTAAAATGTGCATCTCAGTTTTTCTCCATGGAAATAGAGATCACGAAAACTCTTTTCCTTATTTTAGACCCCTTAAAGTGAATAAAAGCTGTAATCTGTTGAACATAATATAATGTTAACAATAATAACTAAAAATATTAATAATAATAAACAGCAGCTGTGCTTTGTGTCGTCTGGACGTTGTTGTTGTTTTTTTTACGTGTGGCTCCTTGTTCTTCATGGCCAACCTGTACTGTAAACTTTTAAGCTTTCAGCTGTCATTTACAGTTTTTTTTCAATTGCTTACACACATTTTCAAAACTTCGCCCCTCTTTTTCAAAACTTTACACACAAATCCAAGAATTGCACACACAAAATGCAAAATGCCTCACATCTCTTGCAAAATCATGCACTGCATTCAAAATATCACAAACACATCTCAAAAGCAAACATTTGTCTTACGTTGCAAACACCTTTGTCATATTATTATATTTTTGGATATATAATATACACACAGTTATTCAAAACCTAAAGCTCTTCTTTCATGAGCTCGTATGCACATTTCTGTACAAGACTGAAAATAATTGGCTGAGAGATGTTAAAAAATTCACAGTAAACATAAAAGCAAGACTGAATACAAACTATTTTTTATGACAGTTACAGTATTGAAATACAGAAGGATGCACATCTTACGTATGCCATATATCCATTTCAAAAGTACAAATTTACACATTACTGACATTGATTGAAAGAGACTCGATAGGATTCACAGTTACAATAACACATTACAACGCCATTGTGATACACATAAATAAATATGGACACATCTAAAAAATACAAAAAGGTAAAAATACAAAATTAGAAAGGCAAACACAAGAAACACCCCTTTGGCAGAGCTTCACTTTGTATGCAGCATTGTATGAGGAATTTCAGAGAACTGGTTTATCGTTGGTTGATCTACATTCTCTTAGTGAAAAATAAAAAATAAAAAATAAAAATAAAAATACTGACTCCAAGCTTTTGAATGGTATAATGTATAATGTTACAAAAGCTTTTTATTTCAGACCAGTGCTGAACTTTGTATCTTTTGATTCATCAAAGAATCCTGAAAAAAATTATACTCAACTGTTTTAAATATTTATAATAATTATAAATGTTTCAGCATACTAGAATGATTTCTGAATTATTGTGTGACACTGAAGACTGGAGTAATGATGCTGTAAATTTAGCTTTTTGTATATATTACAATATATTACATTTTAGTAAAATAAGCAGTTATTTTAAATAGTAAAAATATTTTGCTGTATTTTTCATTACATAAATGCAGGATTGGTGAGCAGAAAATAACTACAAAAAAAAAAAAAAAAAAAAAAAAACTTGTTCAAAACTTTTGACTGGTAGTGTATATCAACCATGTGTAGTTGGACAGAAACCAAATGTAATTTTGAAAAAGGTGATTATTCCAAAGCGTATAGTAAAAACATGATTGTTTGGTGATAAGTAAAGCAATGAGTGTTTGCACAAATGAGGAATTACTGTGAGGCACTGATGAATTAGTGTGGCATTTTGAATTTGTGTGAAGATTTTGTGTGAAAGCAGTTGAAAAAAACTGTAAGCTTTATACAGATGAAACCACAGATGTTGCCTTTGTTGTATTATGTTCATTATTCTATATACAATTTTAATAGGTCTTTAAAAACTGAGTATACACAAAACAATATCCATCCTTAGGATACTTTGGTTTATTAATAATCATACAAAACTTGATGTTAAACTGAAACAATTGTATCCCATCAGGTGAAGACTGACAGTCAGTGCAGTTATATTGTTTAACCAATAGGTGGCGGCAAGGGACTGTATTTATGAATGGATCATCATTACAGTTTTTCTCAATTGCTTGAACACATTTCTTGAAATTATGCATCTTTTTTTTTTTTTTTTTTTTTTTGCAAAACTCTACACACAAATCCATAACGTCTCACTCAATTCCCCAAACATCCTATATTCAGGTCAATATGAAGCTCTCCACTCAAAACAACTCAATCTTGCTGAAAACCAAACTTTGCTCTCAGACATGACACACAAACTACAAACTATAAGCACATTCTCAGCTTCACACTTTTTTCAAAACCCTACACACATTGTTTTGCAAAACACTAAACACACTTCTCTACATTAGATACGGAAAACTAACATAATGTCACTTCTTTGCCCTTTCAAGACACTGCTTTCCAAAATGCCAGCCCTATAAACCAATTAATCAAACACGGCCGTCAGATGTGCAGACACTCAGGTGCTTAACTTGAAACTCAACGATCAGGTGTAAACACTATAAAAAGGCAACAGGTGAGTTTACCTGACTTCAACAAAAATGTAAGGCAATGTCACAGCAAGAGGAAGAGTTAGGATGAGAGGGGCAGCCCATGGAGGAAGGGGGGTTGAGAGAGGAAGAGGGAGACCTGGAGGACGTGGACAAAGAAGGTGGGGACCAAATTTATCAGATGCCATTCGAGCAACCTTGGTTGACCATGTTGTAAACCGTGTGTTGATATTGAGAGAGGCTGCCAGAGAGTTCAGCCCAACCTCAGCAGATATACTGTTGCTTCAGTAATTCGGACATTTCAACAAGAGCACAGGTAAAAAAAAAACAACTTTTCTCTGCTGTCTACAGTACAATATAGTCTACTACATGACCTCCATCAGCACTATTTGATAACATTCACTGTGTTCATGTTTGAGACAATGTCTTGTGTGCTGTCTTGTGACATTTACTGTAACATGTATTTTGATTGATCGACATAGGATTGAGGGTCGAGAACGTAGAGGAGGAAGGGGCCCCATATTCACAGAGGAAAAAGAGAGAGCTATTATAAACATGGTTTTGGCCAATAATGCGATATTTCTCCGAGAAATTCACACAAACATCCTGAATGACCACACAGTTTTCAATAACGTCCATCAAGTCTCTCTAACAACACTGGGGCGATTCCTTAAAAAACATCACATCCAGATGAAACAATTGTACAGAGTGACATTTGAAAGAAATTCTGAAAGAGTAAAAGACCTACGGCATGAAGATGTGGAGGTAATAATATCCACTCCAGTATTGTCCACTGCACACAAAATCTTTTTACATGTTCTCTATTTTTATTTTTTTTGTTTTTTCTGCTAATTGATACTGATCCAATCCCACATGAATTTATTTTCATAGATGAGGCTGGTTTAACCTGACTAAAGTAAGAAGAAGAGGGAGAAACATCATTGACCATAGAGATATTTTGAATGTCCCGGGCCAATGTGGAGGAAACATCACAATGTGAGCTGCAATCACGCAGACTGGGATCCTACACCGCCATGTCAACACGGCCCACATCATCACATTTTTAGACAGACTTCACAACATTGTCACAGCAGAACAACAAATGGATGCAGAGCAGATGAGACACATTGTCATCTGGGACAATGTCTGTGCAAGGATGGATTCACCATTCAAGAAGATTCTTCCCTCGCTGTCTTGTGAGAGAGGACATCGCCTGTGATGTGGATGAAGTGCTATGGCCAGATCCAGCTATAGGCAAAGACATGCTTAGATTGTTTCTTTCTTTCTTTTTCTTTTTTTTTTTTTAACTTGCTTTTGTTTTGTCTCCACATGTTTTTGTTTGTGTAATCACAACTTGATCAAAAGAATGAGAAACCTTTTCTGATGTGCACAAGTGACTTGATGTGGAGGTTGAACAAGTAGTTTTGAGAATTTCATTTCTGATCTGAGAAATGAACCAAAGCCACTGAGAAAAACTGTAAGCTGACTTTGGCCCTTTTATCTCCATCAAAGGTTCTGATTGGTGTGTGATATAATTTGACTCCTAGTGTTTCCACTTGAGTAATTGTGTGCTCACTGAGCTCAAACTTTGCAGACTTATGTGAACGATATTGAATGCTCGTGTTTTCTAAATGATCACATGGTGTAAGAACTGAGAAATGTAGGGATTTGTGTGTTTTGCAGTAACAGTTCACCAAATATAACTCATGTGTCAAATCAGGGGAATAGTGTTCATAGTTTAGGGAAATGGGTGTGATTTTTGAAAAATGGTGTTATGGTTTTAAAATTGTAGTTCAGAAGATGGTTATAGTGGTTATAGTGTTTTAGCAATCGAGAAAAACTGTAAACCATTCATTCAACAAATACACTTAAAACACAATTCATTCATGTATTAAACAATGTGCTGAAATTAATTTAACTTTAAGCACCACTTTACAATCATCAATCGACCAGCAACATCACCTCAGTAATGCTGAAGCTGATCTTTCACTTCATAGAGATCTTTGGCACTGATTCAATGCATGGATCAGCGCTGACACTTAAAAGTTGAAAGGATTCAACAACAAATACAGTTGCACTCAACATTATTTAAACCCCCAGAGACTGCAGGACTTTACAAATACAAGTGTTTCTGAAGATCCAGGATTTTATTAAAAAAAAACAAAAAAAAAAAACATCTACAACAGTTTACTGTTTACTAAAAGTGATAATGTCAATACATGATGCTATTTTTTTAATTATGGGATTTTTTTTGAATAACACAGTTATTTCATACTTATTCAACCCCTCTTCAACATTGATGTTTTAAGCCATTTACATATATGGTAGGGAACAAAACAGTCTTTAAACACAATGAAGCCTTTAGAAACCACTTAAAAACACAGAATTAGCTTGGGCTGTTACATATACACACATTTAGCTCATGCATGTGCTGAAGTTTAGTAGCAAATATGACAAAGTCAACAGAGCTCTCACAAAAGCCATAGAGAAGAAATATTTTTATTATATTAGAAAGTTTAAGGCTACATGAAGATTTCCAAAACATTAAACGTTCCTAGAGACACACCTGGCAGACTTATTCCTTAATCTAAAATGTGTTGTACCAGAAAACCTTTGAGGGTGTTGAACAAAAAAAGCACAATATCATAAAATGTTTGATCAGAGCAACTGAGGAAAAACCTGCAATGTACAGCCAAAGACTTGCATGATGACCCGACGAAAGGAGAAAAAACATTTCAGTGCAGTGTATAAGAAGAACACAAGACAAGTATGACCTTCATGTTGAGGGATCCTGCTGAATACCACTCTTGACCAAGAAGAACATATAAGGCTGACTTGAACATGTTAAAATTCATTTGGATAGACCTGTGGAGTTCTGTAAGAATGATTTATGGAGTGATCTGACCAAACTGGAACTTTTTGAACCCATGGATCAGCAGTGTGTCTGGTGCAAAAAAAGCAAAGCTCATAAGCAGAACCACATGGAGAAACATGGAGGTGGGCCACTCCTGTTATGGGGGTGTTTTACTGCTGCAGGAAGTGGAAAACATGACTGTATGAAGGACATAATGGATTATTTGAAGTATCAGGCCATTTTGGCAAGAATTGTGATGTCTTTGGTGCAAAGACTGAAGCTGATGATCAAAGGACTTTGCTGCAGGACAATCATCCCACAGCAAACATCCAAATCTTCTTATGCTTGGTTCAGGGATCAGTCATAAAATTTAGTCTCCAAATTTAATTCTTATTGAAAATATTAAGTTGAATTTGATGAAAGCAGTGGCAATGTGAAAACCAAAGATTATCAGTGATATGAAAGCTTTTTCAGGTGAGGAATGGGCCAAGATTACACTAGAGAGCTGACAGAAACTTCTAAGCACTTCCAAGCAGTATTGGTATTTTTCAAAAATAAGAGATTCTGCACCAAATTTGATTTTGAAGGTTGAATAATCTTTAACAGGAAAGTTTAGAGCCACTTAGATTGTTTTTTTTTTTTTTTTTTTTTTTTTTTCATTATTCATTTCATTATTCATTAACATACACTCTCAGAATTATTCAAATGTGTGTTAATAAACTTTCTTTAATAGTTTACTGATGCCTTTGTTAAACTGTTTTTACAAAATGTTGTTCTCTTCAGCAAAATGTCTTGCAGGTCAAGGGGGATGAATTATTTCGATTGCAACAGTCAGTAACATTTAGATGAATTCAGATATTGAAGGTGCAGTTTGTACATTTTAGCGGCATCTAGCGGTGAGGTTGTGAATTGCAGCCAACGGCTCAGTCCACCGATCACGAGAAGCTACAGTGGCCGACACAGGACAAATATGTCATCGTCTGAGACAACGGAGAGTAGCCAGTCAAACAATGAGGTTTCTTTACAAAGGTAAATTAAGAAATTATGTTTACTTTGTATATTTATATTTGTAGCAATAGCCAATTATACATTTTATGGGTCAAAACTGTTTTTTTGCTTTTATGCCAAAAATCATTAGGATGTTATTAAGTAAATATCGTGTTCCATGAAGAAATTTTGTAAATTTCCTTCCCTACATATATAAAACTTATTATTTTTATTATTATTATTATTATGCGTTGCTAAGAACTTCATTTGGACAACTTTAAAGGCAATTTCCATATAGATTTCCATATATCTGACCTGTTTGAACACACCCAAAGGTGATCAGAAACTCCTCCCTCTTAAAACACTCACCAGGAAGAGACTCATTATTTCTCCTTTCTGTCGTTCTCTCTTCTGTCTTTACTAAAGAAAACAAAGAATCAGTGAAGAACAAAGAGAAACACTTTAAGGATTTTTTGGGACGTTTGTTTATGAACAGACAGCAGATCTTTGTCATTCATTTTTAAAACCGTCGTTCAGAAAGTGAAAGTAAAGTTTCGACTGCTGGAGCTCAAACTGTGGAAATGGATTCACTATCTGTAGAAGAGCTTTCTTGTCCCGTGTGCTGTGAAATCTTCAAGAATCCTGTTTTTCTGTCATGTAGTCACAGTGTCTGTAAAGAGTGTCTTCAACAGTTTTGGAGAACCAAGAAAACTCAGGAGTGTCCTGTCTGCAGGAGAAGATCCTCAAAAACTGAACCTCCAGTTAGTCTTGCATTAAAAAATTTGTGTGAGTCATTCATGAAGAGAAATGAGAGTCGTTCATCAGGATCTGAGGAGATCTGCAGTTTACACAGTGAGAAACTCAAACTCTTCTGTCTGGAGGACAAACAGCCGCTGTGTGTAGTGTGTATTAATTCACAAAAACACGTCAATCACACATTCAGACCAATCGATGAAGTTGTTCCATCATATAAGGTAAGACAGATAAAACTTCATGCTGTTGAAAAGTCCTATTTAAGTGTTGATTTGATTGAACAGGACTGCAGTGATCTGAACCCCATTATCAATGCAGTTTCACAGATTTGGTGAATCGGTAACTATGGGGGCAAATACTTTTTCACACAAGCTCAGTTGGTATTGGATAAACATTTTGCTTCAGTAAATAACTTTTCCTTTTACAAACTAATTACTTCTGAATTAATTCAGCATGAGATGTTCACAAAAACAGAAGAAATCAGGATGGGGGCAAATACTTTTGCACAGCATTATATTATCATATCACTGTATCGTCTTCTCTTCTTTTTTCACTCTAATCTGGTGTTTTATGTATTTTTATTTTGTTTAATTCTAGGAGGAGCTCAATACAGCACTGAAATCATTACAGGAGAAACTAAAACACAATGAAACAATGAAAGGAGAGTTTGAGAAAACAGTTCAACACATCAAGGTGAGGAAACAGAATCAGAGTCATTTTCATTACAGCTGTAGGATCACTATATACAGTTATGATCTGATATATTTAATATAATGGACTCCAGCTGATTATTTTTGTAATTGACTTTCATCAATCTGCTTCTGGATCCGTTATATGTCTGTATCTGAGTTTATCTCTGATCTGAATGATGTGATTGTGTTGATGTGTGTTGATGGAGATGATTGAAGTGAATGTGGTTTGATTTCAGTCTCAAGCTGAGCACACAGAGCGTCAGATTAAACAGCAGTTTGAGAAGCTTCATCAGTTTCTCAGAGATGAAGAAGAAGCTACAATCACTGCACTGAGGGAGGAAGAGGAGCAGAAGAAGCAGATGATGAAGGAGAAGCTGGAGGAGATCAACAGACACATCTCAGCTCTTTCACACACAATCAAAGACACGGAGGAGATGATGAAAGCCAGTGATGTCTGCTTTCTAAAGGTCTGATTTCAGATCATTGATTGACTGATTGATGATTGATTGAGTTGTTGATGATCAATGGTGTGTTTGTTCTGCAGGAGTTTCCAGTCTCAATGGAAAGGTGAGTGATCTGCTGGTGTCTCTGGTCTCTCTGCTTCTGATCCAAATCCACTGCAGTTCTGACTCCTGAATGTTCTTCCAGAGTCCAGATCTCACAGCCGGATCCACAGACGCCTTCTGGAGCTTTGATTCATGTGCCACGTTACTTGGGCAACCTGCCGTTCAGAGTCTGGAAGAAGATGCAGGACATCGTCCAGAACAGTGAGTCCGACTGCACAACATCTGAGCTCACACACACGCACTGGAAATGATGCATGATGGGGAATATTGACAGATTTCTTTTATATAGATATAAACTTTATTGATTCTGTATTATTATAGTTTATCTCATTTGAATATGACAGCACTGTGTAAAGCTCTGTACAAAGGCAACATTTTGTATTAAAAGCAGCTTCTCACTATAATTGAATATAAATGACAGCATAAATCAAATGAATATCTTTTCAGTATGTGATCATTCAGTGTTTAACTTTCAGTATTGATAAATCACACAGAGAATGACTGACAGTGATGAGAGGAAAATGTCTGATGTGTATGATCAACAGGACGAGTGTCATAATTCATAATCATCTGTGTTTGGTTCACTCTTGATCATTATATGAACATCAGAATAACAGCATCTGTTGATTGTGTCTCATCAGCTCCTGTGATTCTGGATCCAAACACTGCAAATCCATTTCTCGTCGTGTCTGATGATCTGACCAGTGTGAGAAACATCAGGATCAATCAACCTGTTCCTGATAATCCAGAGAGATTTGACTTTTATTTCTGTGTTTTGGGTTCAGAGGGTTTTAACTCAGGAACACACTGCTGGGATGTGGAGGTTAAACAGAGTTCAGTCTGGAGTGTTGGAGTAACTACAGCATCAAACCAGAGGAAGGGATGTGATTTCTTCAAAACTGATGTCTGGTTTGTGTGGTATGGATTGTCTCCAGGTTCTGGTTTTCGTGTTAAACGGGATCTTGATCGTGTGAGAGTGAATCTGGACTATGACAGAGGAACGTTGTCATTCTCTGATCCTGTAACTAACACACATCTACACACATTCACAACCACCTTCACTCACACACTCACACCATTCTTTTGTTGTTATTCCTCTCTGAGGATCTTAGCGATCAATAGTCAGTAATCGTTATTCCTGTAGGTCTGGATCTTCCTGCTTTCATCTTTCATCATGATTCAATATTTAATCACATGAGTAAGAAACTGTTGATGAATGTTAGATCAGAAAACAAGTAAATATATTCATCTGTAAAAATGAAAAAAAAAAAAAAAAAAAAAAAAAAAAAGAAAGTTCAAAACACGTGAAGGGTTAAAATACCCATAACATGATGCCGCAACTCCGTGGGTTCTACCCTTAGGAAGAACACCTGCGCCATTTCCAGGACATGTCACCGCCAGGTGAAGGGGGCTCAGTCCTGTGTAAGGTTTCTGGAGGCTTCCTGGTCGCGTCCAGGGACCATAGAAGGAAGTTCCAGAAATCCGGGCACAGGTGCCAGATTGTGCCCTTCCCCGGAGGAAGAAGGTTCCTTCTCAGGGGGATGTGTCAGGAAGGAAACGATGGTAGGAGCACGAGCTCCGAGAACCAAGTTCCGAACAGGGCTACCAAGAGAATCTGTTTCGAGACCTTCCTGACATTGCACCGTGTCTGTGCAATAAGGCTCACTGGGGAATAAGCCGTGCGGTCAGCTGAGTGCCAATGGATCTGAACCGAGGGAGTGCTCGGTAAGGCCGTACTACTACTGGCAATGAGTGGATTCTGGTGAGGCAACAGATCTACCTGTGCCTGGCCGAATCAACTCCAAAACAGCCGGACTGTCTGAGGGTGGAGCCTCCACTCACCTCAGGGGCGAAATTGTCGCCCAGAAAGTGAGTGGCGCACAGAAGAGCTGGCTCTAGGGCAAGAGATAGCGTGTGAGTTGTGATATGCGAAAGTAGTGTACACCATCCTGGTGGTCAGTGTATGCTACAGTCACTGTGTCGTCAGCGCCGACCAACACATGCTTGCCTCAACAGAGGCCTAAACCCCTTCAGGGCCCAAAGCATTGTCAACAACTCCAGGCAATTGAATGCCCAAGCAGCCGAGGGTCCAACCGAACCCTGAGGCTGCATACCCGTTGCACAGGGTGCTCCAGCTTGACTTGGAAGCAACTGTTGAGACACAGTGCGTGTAGACACTTGTCCCAGGGGCAAGCTTGCCCGCAGAACTAATGTGTCCCCAAGGGCTGAAGGTTTGCAACACAAAGTGTGATGTACACACGATGTGAGCCTGGCGCCACGTCCATCTCGGGACTCGGTATGAAGCCGGTGCTACAGCGGTTCCATATGCATCGGGTCCAGCAGCATGACCGCGGCTGAAGATGCCATATGCCCCGGTAGCCCTGGAACATGAAGGGGGCCGCTGTGCTGAACCAGAGTGCACTCATGCACTATAGCACTGACTATGCACAGTCCTAGGCAAGACGCAAAGAACAGTGAAAAAGAGAAAAGAGAAACCCCATACTGAGGAGAGTTTACTCTTTTCCCAAATGACCTGAAGTCCCAATCAAGCCAGGTGGTTGTGAACCACATCCCTGAGAGTGCAAACCGAACCTCGTGAGTGTGCTAGGACAGCCAGTCACAGAGATAACTGAGAATGCATATGCCCAGTACCCCGAGGGGGCGAGGACAGCCTCCGTGACCTTCGTGAAGGTGCGGGGCGGTAGGGATAGGCCGCAGGGAAAACCTTGTACTGATGAGCCCGACCTCGAAGACAGAGTCTTGGAAGGATCAAGACATGACAGTACGGGTCCTTCAGGTCCAACATCACCAACCAAACTTAAGCTCTGACACACAAGGGATGTGTGTTCAAGGGTTAATATTTGAACGGGAGCTTGAAAAAGGGCCGATTTAAAAAAAAAATCTCTGTTTTAAGATTGGCATGAGTCGACCATCCATCCTGGTACAATGAAGTAGGGGCTGACAAACCCATTCCTTCATTTTTCCTTCATTTTTCAGCGTCTTGATTGTGTGAGAGTGAATCTGGACTATGACAGAGGAACGGTGTCTTTCTCTGATCCTGTAACTAACACACATCTACACACATTCACAACCACCTTCACTCACACACTCACACCATTCTTCTGTTGTTTTGACTCTCTGAGGATCTTAGCGATCAATAGTCAGTAATTGTTACTCCTGTAGGTCTGGATCTTCCTGCTTTCATCTTTCATCATGATTCAATATTTAATCACATGAGTAAGAGACTGTTGATCTGAATATCAGATCAGAAAACAAATAAATATATTCATCTTTAATAGTAATGTTTAAAACACATGAAGGGTTAAAATAAATCCTGTGAATCATATCTGACCAATGAGAAACAATGATGTGTCATGAATCCCTGCCCATAACACCCTAGCAACTACACAGCAAGTGCCTAGCAACCACTCAGAACACCCTAGCAACAATCCAGAGTACTCTAGTAACTGCATAGCAACACCCTAGCAACTGCTTAGCAACCATCAGAACACCCTAGCAACTGTGTAGCAACGCTCTCACATGTGACATGTGTTTGTGTGTCTGAAAGAAATTCACCATTAATAACAAGCATAATAATAATAATAATAATATAGATATTGTAGATCTCCACAGGGTTTCAGAGCTTGTTTAAAGTGAATTACAACAGCAATCTTCTGTGAGTCATGTGTGCTTGAAGATGTTTATGATTGACTGTGATCCACTGGGACGTCCCTCTCTACACATAAAGATCAATAAAAATACATTTGAAGAAAAATATTCTTTTAGTTATTCTGTTTGGTTTTATAAGCTAATTTGTATGATTTGGTTAACATGTTTATGTAGCCTGTCATTGAGAAGAGGGGAAGGTAAAGCAATGAGTCAAGTATTTTTGACAAACTATTTTGAAATATAATTTCAATAATTATGTCCAACACAATTCTAGTCAAAATAGGAGATTATAAGAAACTATAGTCGTGCTGTTAACTATAGCATATCCAACATGAATCCACCTACTGACAAAAACTTGACACTGTGGAGGAGCAGAGATGTTGATCTCTTGAAGGACTCTTATTCACTACACTTTCCCTAAAATAAGGTAGCAATTAAAACAATTATAAAATATTGTGAAAAGTACAGTTGCAGTGAAAAGTTTGAAAATAAACACACACTACCAGACAAAAGTTTTTGAACAGTGAGATTTGTAATGTTTTTAATTAAGTCTCTTCTGCTCATCAAGTCTGCATTTATTTGATACAAAGTACAGCAAAAACAGTAACATTTAGAAATAGTTTTACTGTTTAAAATAACTGTTTTCTATTTGAATGTTTTAAAATGTAATTTATTCCTGTGATATCAAAGCTGAATTTTTATCATCATTACTCCAGTCACATGATTTAGAATTCACACTAATATTAAAAAAAACATGTATTAATATTGTTGAAAACAGCTCAGTGGGATTTTTTCCCAGGTTTCTTTGATGAATAGAAAGTTCAGAAGAACATCATTTATCTGAAATAGAAATTGTGTAACATTAGAAATGACTTTATCATCACTCTTGATCAATTTAAAGCATCCTTGCTAATAAAAGTGGGAATTATATATAAAGCATGAGCAGAAAAAAAGTATGAGTAGAATAAATTTTTAAGAAACATTACAAATCTCTGTTCAAAATCTTTGGACTGGTAGTATATTAGCTACATTCTCTGCATGATAAAATCTAAAGATTTGACAGTGATCTGACTTTGTATTTTTTTATTTTTTTTTTTATTTATTATTATTATTATTTTTTTTTTTTACTGTAGTAAAACCATGGTATACTGCATTTATACATGTGAAGATGAGTGGAGAGTATAGAATACTAGATTTAAAAAAAAAAAAAAAAAAAAAAACGGCTAGTGAATGCCAACAATCAAGACTTTATCTGCAGTCAGCACTAACTCAGATAGAAAATCAGTAAATTCACTAATAAAGTCTGTTTGGTGCTCTGGTGGCCTGTATACAGAATTGATCATTAACACTTATTAGAGATCATGATTCTCTCACATAATTCTCTTTTTTTTTTCAACCAAAACATTTAATAATGTATAATAATAATAAACAGCAGCTGTGCTTTGTGTCATCTGGATGTTGGTCTCCTTGTCCTTCATGGCCAAACTGTACTGTAAACCAATTTCAGGTTTCATTTACACTTTATACAGATGCAACCACAGATGTTGCCTTTGTTGTATGTATGTTCATTTTACAATGAAAATTTTAATAGGCCTTTAAAAACTGAGCATAAACAAAACAATATCCATCCTTAGGATACTTTGGTTTATTAATGATCATACAAAACTTGATGTTAAACTGAACCAATTGTAACCCATCAGGTGAAGACTGACAGTCAGTGCAGTTATATTGTTTGACCAATAGGTGGCGGTAAGGGACTGTATTTATGAATGGATCATCATTACAGTTTTTCTCAATTGCTTGAACATTTCTTGAAATCATACCTCTTTTTTTTGCAAAACTCTACACACAAATCCATAACTTCTCACTCAATTCCCCAAAACTTCCTATATTCGGGTCAAAATGAAGTTCTCCACTCAAAACAACTCAATCTTGCTGAAAACAAACAAACTTTGCTCTCAGACACACAAACCCTCACAAACACACACTACAACACAGTTTTACACACTGATGAGATCAATCAAAACAACACTACAAAAAACAGTAATAAGTGTTGCTTGTGAAATAGAAAAGAAAAAGAAATATGGGCACAAAGGTGAAAATAAAAATGAGAAAGTCCACTGTCAGAATGTGTAACTCTTGTGTTTTCCTCTGTCTATATCTGCTTTTTCCCAATTGAAGGTTCATGAGATGTTGAGATGTACCTTTAAGCTGTTTCAGAGAACTGATTTATCATTGGTTGATCTTTATTCTCTTCATTAGTAAAAGTCAAGATTCATTTGAACAATTCATGACAAATTTACAAAAAGTCTAATAGAAATGTGTAGAAAATATGATTGACAGTTTATGATCAGTTTAGATCAAAAAATTGTGCATTTACAGTTTTTTACGATTGCTTACACACTAAAATTGAAAATAGCACACAGTTACTAAAACCTCACACTCAAGGAGCAAAACCTCAGCCCAGATCTGCACAACTATCAGCACATTCTCAGCCTCACACTTTTTGCAAAACACTAAACACACTTCTCTACATTAGACACGGAAATCTAACATAATGTCACTTCTTTGCCCTTTCAAGACACTGCTTTCCAAAATACTACCCCTATAAACCAATTAATCCAACATGGCCGTCAGATGTGCAGACACTCAGGTGCTTAACTATAAACGCAACGATCAGGTGTAAACACTATAAAAAGGCAACAGGTAAGTTTACCTGTCTGGAGGGCAGCCGTGGCCTAATGGTTAGGGAGTTGGGCTTGCAACTGAAAGGTTGTGGGTTTGAGACCCAGGTGGGGGGAGTGAATAACCAGCACTCTTTCCACCCTCAATGCCATGACTGAGGTAAGTCCCTTGAGCAAGGCACTGAACTCCCAACTACTCCCTGGGTGCTGCAGCAATAGCAATATGGCTGCCCACTGCTCTGTGTGTCTGTGTGCACTTGGATGGGTTAAATGTAGAGCACAGGTTCCAAGTATGGGTCACCATACTTTTCCACACATCACATCCTTTCCCTTTTCAACAAAAATGTAAGGCAATGTCACAGCAAGAGGAAGAGTTAGGATGAGAGGGGCAGCCCATGGAGGAAGGGGGGTTGAGAGAGGAAGAGGGAGACCTGGAGGACGTGGACAAAGAAGGCGGGGACCAAATCTATCAGATGCGATTCGAGCAACCTTGGTTGACCATGCTGTACATTTCAGCCCAACCTCAGCAGATATACTGTTGCTTCAGTAATTTGGACATTTTGACAAGAGCACAGGTAAAAAACAACTTTTCTCTGCTGTCTACAGTACAATATAGCCTGCTACATGACCTCCCTCAGGGCTATTTGGTACATAGGATTGATGGTCGTGTAGCATCTGGACCAATCAGACATACATTCATTGTTACATTTAACAAATAATCTTTAAACCCAACAAGCCAGCTATATGCTGGAGCTCTGGAGACAACCCCCCAAAGCAACTAACACCCCAAAAGGGTGTTGCCAGTTGCCAGGACGACCATCTGATAAGAGGTTTTATTGCCCAGAGGAATGCACATTTGCCCATGCTACATTTGCCCATAGGAAAGACACAATGCCTATAGAAATAGACTCTTTCCTATTCATTCACAGACAAACCTTTCTTTGACCTTCCTATCACACATAGCCCAGGTCATTATGTACAGTATTACTGCATTGTATTTTAATTTTGTCTGTTGTATTTATCTTTCTACTGTTTTATGCATGCGTTATGATAGATGACTAGTAATATAACCCACCTATGACATGTTTGGTTTCTTTGAATTTGTATTTTGATGATCTAAAAGATGGTGTAAATTAGATGTTGATACCTATGCAACATATTAGTGTTTTAAGAAACCTTAGTAGTTTTTTAGTTTTTGCATCGACACCCAATCGAATTACATATGCAAAATGCCGTACTCACAGACAAAGAGTCGTAAACTTTCCCTCCAAAGGTGAAAGTTACCATTGGTTCGTGGACCTCCTGGAGGCGCAGCTTCCAGAGAGCTTAAAGGCATCAGACGATTGATCACCTCCCTTCTTCTTCTTCGCTCTCTTCTTCCGATCGCTGCCCGTGTGGAGGAACCCACGGGGAGCCTGAGCCGGCACAGGGCGTGCCCAGCGGGCCCGACAGGCCCCATCATACAGAGCTGTGGCTCTCGACCACAAAGAGCCAGACATTTCCACTCAACCCTGGAATTCATCTTCATGACTCGCCTCAGTCAGTGGTTCTTTTAGAACCTAAGAAGATGAGCTAGAACTCTTCAGGACTTCCCTAAGCACACACCAGGCCTTGCGGCCTTGTCTTTCCACTCCCTAAGGATCACAGGACTTCAGCTGGGTCCCTCTCAGCTCTTGGTTCTTCTGCAATATTCACATGGTAAGAAACTCCCAGTCACCATTGAGTCAGAACATCTTTGGAGTTCATCACTCTTCAGACCCAGAAGAACGTGATCGCGATTCCAAAACCACCACTGCTCCAAACCATCGAGACTTTCACCTGAGACTGCATTCAGACACTTGTTCATCGACCAAGGCAATGCAAGTATCGCACATTTAACTAAACAAAACAGAGGTTTAGTATAAGCTGTAGACAGCACTGATGGTTTCACTCAGGTGGTTAACTGACTCTTTTCATAGCTACATTCTCTGGTCTCTCTAACTGCTTCTCACTGACCCTTCCCCCATGTATGAGTGATTTCATGTTTGTTTGTTTAGATTAGTTATGTGTTAGTCCGTCGTTACTAAAACTCTTGTGCACAAATTAGTGTTGGTTCCAATTCTGCCTTGCAAATTAATGTCCCTTTACGATTCCGATTCGAGCTACATGCTCTAATGCAATGGTACTTTAAGAAAGTTATTTTCTGTGACCAAGAAAATACCATTTCTTAGAGTTGATATAAAAATTATACTGAATGTTCGCTTGGCGAACAGATGAGTTGATGAAAAATGAATTCTGCTACAGTTACTACTGGCAGCTGATATACATAATTGTAATTAATCATAATTAATTTTAATTATTTATATACATTTCCCTTTGAGCTAAATCGCGACAGTCGAGAACGTAGAGGAGGAAGGAACCATATTTACAGAGGAACAAGAGAGAGCTATTATAAACATGGTTTTGGCCAATAATGCGAAACGTCTCAGAGAAATTGACCACACAGTTTTCAATAACACCCATCAAGTCTCTCTAACAACACTGGGGCGAATCCTTAAACAAAACATCACATCCAGATGAAACAATTGTACAGAGTGACATTTGAAAGAAATTCTGAAAACGTAAAAGACCTACGGCATGAAGATGTGGAGGTAATAATATCCACTCCAGTTTTGTCCACTGCACACAAAATCTCTTTACATGTTCACTATTTTTTTCTGCTAATTGATGCTGATCCAGTCGCACATGAATTTATTTTCATAGATGAGGCTGGGTTTAACCTGACTAAAGTAAGAAGAAGAGGGAGAAACATCATTGGCCATAGAGCTATTTTGAATGTCCCGGGCCAATGTGGAGGAAACATTACAATGTGTGCTGCAATCACGCAGAATGGGATCCTACACCGCCATGCCAACACGGCCCACATCATCACATTTTTAGACAGACTTCACAACATTGTCACAGCAGAACAACAAATGGATGCAGAGCAGATGAGACACATTGTCATCTGGGACAATGTCTGTGCAAGGATGGATTCGCTATTCAAAAAGATTCTTCCCTCACGGTCTTGTGAGAGAGGACATCGCCTGTGATGTGGATGAAGTGCTATGGCCAGATCCAAAGACATGCTTAGGTTTTTTTTTTTTTTTAAACTTTAAACTCATGCTTTTGTTTTGTCTCCACATGTTTTTGTTTGTGTACTATATTGTATTGCAAATATGTTCTGATTTTCAGTGCAAAATACAGCATAAATGCAATGATGTACTGAAGAATTTTACAATGTGGTGAGAAATAAATACTTTCATCAGGGTGCTGTACTTGTCTCGTGTGTTGTTTGTTTTACACATCCATACATTTAGCTCATGCATGTGCGGAAGTTGAGTAGCAAGTATGGCTGTCACGAATCTGGTCGGTGTCCCGTTATCCGCTCACCACCAGATGTCACTCCCACCTCACCTACACACTCTGACTGTTGCACCACACTCCGGACTGCATCTCCCATCCTCCACCGCACTGATTGCGTCAGCCCCCGTGACCAATCAGGCGTTCTATAAAACCCCCGGTCCTTCACAGTGCACTTCACGGATTGTTAGATTGTATTGTATTGTTGTATTCTTAGCGTTTTCCTAGTTCTTGCTCCGAGTTCCTAGTTCCCAGTGTTTTGTCTTTTCCGCCTGGTTATCTCGTTTGTCTGTCTAGCCGCCTGCCTTTTCGGACTATCGCGCTCGTTATTCGGATTACTCTCTTCGACTGCCTGTGATATACCTGTCTGCTCCTGTCTCGACCCTGCCTGTCCGACCATGTCTTTGTCTCGTCCAAATAAAAGCTCGCATATGGATCCACTCACCTCTCGCCTCTCACTCCCCGTTACAATGGCAATGTCATGATTCCGGTCTATGTTTCCTTGTTTTGGTTTTGTGGACTCTTATTTTGAAGTATTCTTGCTCCCCATTGTTTCTGTTTTCCCATGTTCCTTTGCCCATCTTGTTAGTTTCCCTGGTGATTGATTAGCTCCTCCCCATGTTACCTCGTTATCTTGTCTATTTTAACACCTGTGTTTGCCATAGTTCTGGTTCTGGTGTTGTTCCTGTATGGCTGCTTTGTGTGTGCGTGCCAATGTGCTGCCTTGTCTTTTGCCCTGAGCCCATGCCTGGATTTACTTTGTGTTTTGTTTAAATAAATGTTTGCTGCATCTGGATCCTCCGCTCCTCTGTTACCTCGACCACACATTACAGAACACCAGACCCAATATGGATCCAGCAGTGAGAATCATGTGTCTCCGTCAAGGGGATTGTTGTTTGGAGGATTATGTCCATAACTTTGTTGTATTAGCTAATCTGGCTACAATGGAGGAAATTCCCCTCATGATTTTTTTTCGAGGGGGGCTAGCTGAGCCTCTCAGCTCACTCATGCCGCTGCATGACCCAAGCTGGACTTTGGAAACTTATATAAATCTGGCGTTGCAGCTGAGTGGCTCTGCTTTTTTTGTCGGAGTTGCAGAGGAGCAGCGCGGTACTTCTGCAACAACCACCATAGAGACTGTCTGCAAAATGGCTGCCAGATCAGAGACTTTCCACAAAATGGCTGTCATCTCTGAGCTTGTGCATGACTCGTCTGATCTTCCAGAGCCAGGTCAAGTTACTGTTGAACTTCCAGAGCCAGGTCAAGTCACAGCTGAACTTCCAGAGCCAGGTCAAGTCACAGCTGAACTTCCAGAGCCAGGTCAAGTCACAGCTGAACTTCCAGAGCCAGGTCAAGTCACAGCTGAACTTCCAGAGCCAGGTCAAGTCACTGTTGAACTTCCAGAGCCAGGTCAAGTCACCGTTGAACTTCCAGAGCCAAGTCATGTCACCATTGAACTTCTAGAGCCAGGTCAAGTCACTGTTGAACTTCCAGAGCCAGGTCAAGTCACCGTTGAACTTCCAGAGCCAAGTCATGTCACCATTGAACTTCTAGAGCCAGGTCAAGTCACTGTTGAACTTCCAGAGCCAGGTCAAGTCATAGCTGAACTTCCAGAGCAAAGTCAAGTCACCGTTGAACTTCCAGAGCAAAGTCAAGTCACCGTTGAACTTCCAGAGCAAAGTCAAGTCACAGATGAACTTCCAGAGCCAAGTCAGCTTACAGCTGAACTTCCAGAGCCAGGTCAAGTCACAGCTGAACTTCCAGAGCAAAGTCAAGTCACCGTTGAACTTCCAGAGCAAAGTCAAGTCACAGCTGAACTTCCAGAGCCAGGTCAAGTTACAGCTGAACTTCCAGAGCAAAGTCAAGTCACAGATGAACTTCCAGAGCCAAGTCAGCTCACAGCTGAACTTCCAGAGCCAGGTCAAGTCACCGTTGAACTTCCAGAGCCAGGTCAAGTCACAGCTGAACTTCCAGAGCCAAGTCAAGTCACAGCTGAACTTCTAGAGCAAAGTCAAGTCACAGATGAACTTCCAGAGCCAAGTCAGCTCACAGCTGAACTTCCAGAGCCAGGTCAAGTCACAGCTGAACTTCCAGAGCCAGGTCAAGTCACCGTTGAACTTCCAGAGCAAAGTCAAGTCACAGCTGAACTTCCAGAGCCAGGTCAAGTCACCGTTGAACTTCCAGAGCCAAGTTATGTCACCATTGAACTTCTAGAGCCTTGTCATACCTCAGCTGATCTCCCAGAGCCTCGTCATGTCACTTGTGCTGTACCCAGGATTCTGGTGTCACTGGCATCCAGCTTGGAGGATCCACCGCTGGTGTCTACACACTCAGCCGATCTGCCTGTCCCATCTGCAGCACCCTGGTGGGCTTCAGCTCTGTCTTCTCTGCTGTGGGGGGTTCCTGTTCCGTCTGCTCTGCCCTGGTGGGCTTCTGCTCCACCTTGGCGGGTTTCTGCCCCATCGTGGGGATCTTCGGATTCGTCTCCCCTGCTGTGGTGCTTCCCTACTCCACCTGTACTGCCAGCTTCATCCTGGCTCCCTGCTCGGCCAGTCCCGCCTCAGTCCCCAGGTCCTCCCTTACATGGACCTGGCCCTCCATCGCTCACCCTGTTCACCCTCCACTCCATCTCCCTCCTGGACTTTTGTGTATTTGTGGAGTGTCTGGAAGCCACTCCTTTGAAGGGGGGCTATGTCATGATTCCGGTCTATGTTTCCTTGTTTTGGTTTTGTGGACTCTTATTTTGAAGTATTCTTGCTCCCCATTGTTTCTGTTTTCCCATGTTCCTTTGCCCATCTTGTTAGTTTCCCTGGTGATTGATTAGCTCCTCCCCATGTTACCTCGTTATCTTGTCTATTTTAACACCTGTGTTTGCCATGGTTCTGGGTCTGGTGTTGTTCCTGTATGGCTGCTTTGTGTGTGCGTGCCAATGTCCTGCCTTGTCTTTTGCCCTGAGCCCATGCCTGGATTTACTTTGTGTTTTGTTTAAATAAATGTTTGCTGCATCTGGATCCTCCGCTCCTCTGTTACCTCGACCACACATTACAGGCAAAGTCAACAGAGCTCTCACAAAAGCTATAGAGAAGGAATATTTTTATTATATTAGAAAGTCTAAGACTACATGAAGATTTCCAAGAAATTACAGCTCTTGGAGACACAGCTAGCAGCCTTATTCCTTAGATTAAAATGTGTTGTACCAGAAAACCTTTGAGGGTGTTGAACAAAAAAGCACATCATAAAATGTTTGATCAGAACAACTGAGAAAAACCTGAAATGTACAGCCAAAGATTTGCAAGATGACCCGACGAAAGGAGAAAAAAAAAAAAAAAAAAAAAAAAAAAAAAAAAACATTTCAATGCAGAGTATAAGAAGAACACAAGACAAGTATGACCTTCATGTTGAGGCATCTTGCTGAATACCGCTCTTAACCAAGATGGAGTGAGTGATCTGACCAAACTGGAACTTTTTGGACCCATGGATCAGCAGTTATCTGATGCGCAAAAAGGCAAAGAGCAGAAGAACACAATCTCCATCATCAAACTTTGAGGTGGATCAGTCCTGTTATGGGGTGTTTTACTGTTGCAGGAAGTGGAAATCATGACCGAATTAATAATTTCTTTGAGTCATGAAAGTGTATTACTTTTAGGTATACTTAAGTGGCCTTTAATTTTAATAATAGGTTATATTATTACCCACACGTTTGTCTACTTTATTATCAGCAAACAATGAAATTACAAATATGTGACCCTGGACCACAAAACCAGTCTTAGGTAGCACAGGTATATTTGTAGCGATAGTATGTGGATTGTATGGGTCAAAATGATCAATTTTTCTCTTCTGCTAAAATCACTAATTTATTTTTTTTTTAAAAAATGTCATTTTTGATTAGTAATATACATTGCTAAGTACTTCATTTGGAAAACTTTAAAAGTGATTTTTTGCACCCTCAGATTCCATATTTTTAGCTAAATATTGTTTACTATTACCCATTTGAGCCCCTCCAAAATAAATAAATAAAAAAGTTTAATTTACGTAATAATTAATGCAGGCGGTGAATTCCACACCGTGTCAACGCGGTAGGGAGGTTCCGCAATTTTTCAGTACACTCGAACAGTCTGAGCCTCTCAGTGTGACGACGTAATCCAATCATATATCAGTACCATCAAGCAGTCCAACAAGGTCGGTACAAAAGCGAAGTCCAGCAACATTCCCACACGCTCAAGCAGTCCAATAAGATCAACGCTACAGCGACGGTCCACGCTGCGGGCACACTCAAACAGTCCAACGAAATCAGCGCAGCTGCGAGGTTCAGTAGCCGTCCCGCACGCTCAGGTAGTCCAATAGGATCAGCGCTGCAGCGAAGTTCAACAATGTGAAAGCACGTTCAAACAGTCCAACCAAATCAGTGCAGTGACGAAGTTCAGCAATATTCCAGTATAGTGGCGAACAACGCGGCACTCCTACCGGTCAGCCCCTAACTACGCTCGCCCCGTTCCCACTACCTATCTATCTTCGTCGCCGGTGGCCCTAACCGACCGCGAACGACACCCCCCACCCGAACAATTGAGTGCCGACATAGGCTCTCCCGCTCCTCTTTGGTCTGTACTCCTTTTCAGCCTTTTTTTCCCGCACCAATTTTTGGTGTCCCCTCCCGGTGTTCCTCTTTACTAATTAACTCCCCCTAATTAATCAACACTACTACACGCCCCACATTACAATAGTAAAAATATTTCACAATATTATTGTTTTTGCTGAATTTTGGATAAAATAAATGCAGGCTTGGTGAGCAGAAGAGACTTTAAAAACATTTAAAAATCTTACTTAACTTTTTACTGCTGTAGTTTCGGGAAAGCCGGTTATTCGCGAGAAATTCACATCCACACGCGCTCTTTTCCATTCTCTTTTCAATAACTGCATAAGGCTCAAAACTCCGTAGGATGTTAGGAAAATGATTTGAAAGTAGTTATCTCGCGTAGTGGCCGCAAAATCACATTGCTTGCTTTTTCGATGCTTACTGTCTCCACTCACTACCAGATTTCCTTAGTGCGAGTTTCGCTGCTGCAGCGGAGAACTGCGTTCAAAAAACCAAACACACACCCAAAGCTGATCAGAAACTCCTCCCTCTTAAAACACTCACCAGGAAGAGAGACTCATTATTTCTCATTTCTGTCGTTCTCTCTTCTGTCTTAGTAAAAAAAAAAAAAAAAACAAGAACAAAGAGAAACACTTTAAGGATTTTTGGGATGTTTGTTTATGAACAGACAGGAGATCTTTGTGATTTATTTTTGAGACCGTCGTTCAGAAAGTGAAAGTAAAGTTTCGACTGCTGGAGCTCAAACTGTGAAAATGGATTCACTATGTGTAGAAGAGCTTTCTTGTCCCGTGTGCTGTGAAATCTTCAAGAATCCTGTTGTTTTATCATGTAGTCACAGTGTCTGTAAAGAGTGTCTTCAACAGTTCTGGAGAACCAAGAAAACTCAGGAGTGTCCTGTCTGCAGGAGAAAATCTTCTAAAGGTGAACCTACGGTTAGTCTTGCATTAAAAAACTTGTGTGAGTCGTTCCTAAAGAGATCAGGATCTGAGGAGATCTGCAGTTTACACAGTGAGAAACTCAAACTCTTCTGTCTGGAGGACAAACAGCCAGTGTGTTTAGTGTGCAGAGATTCAAAACAACATGACAATCATAAATTCAGACCAGTCGGTGAAGTGGTTTCATCATATAAGGTAAGACAAATGAGTTTTTCAACTTGATTTGATTGAACAGGACTGCAGTGATCTGAACCCCATTATCAATGCAGTTTCACAGATTTGGTGAATCAGTAACTTTGGGGGCAAAAACTTTCACACAGGCTCAGTTGGTATTGGATAAACATTTTGCTTCAGTAAACAACTTTTCCTTTTACAAACTGTAATTATTTCTGAATTAATGTAGCATGAGATTACAGAGAGAAACAGAAAAAATCAGGATGGGGGCAAATACTTTTGCACTGCATTATATGATCATATCACTGTATCGTCTTCTCTTCTTTTTCATTCTAATCTGGTGTTTTATGTATTTTTATTTTGTTTAATTCTAGGAGGAGCTCAATACAGCACTGAAATCATTAAAGGAAAAACTTCAAAACACTGAAGAAATAAAAGAAGAGTTTGAGAAAACAGTTCAACACATCAAGGTGAGGAAACAGAATCAGAGTCATTTTCATTACAGCTGTAGGATCACTATATACAGTTATGATCTGATATATTTAATATAATGGACTCCAGCTGATTATTTTTGTAAATGACGATCATCAATCTGTTTCTGGATGCGTTATATGTCTGTATCTGAGTTTATCTCAGATCTGAATGATGTGATTGTGTTGATTTGTGTTGATGGAGATGATTGAAGTGAATGTAGTTTGATTTCAGTCTCAAGCTGAGCACACAGAGCATCAGATTAAACAGCAGTTCGAGAAGCTTCATCAGTTTCTCAGAGATGAAGAAGAAGCTACAATCACTGCACTGAGGGAGGAAGAGGAGCAGAAGCAGCAGATGATGAAGGAGAAGCTGGAGGAGATCAACAGACACATCTCAGCTCTTTCACACACAATCAAAGACACGGAGGAGATGATGAAAGCCAGTGATGTCTGCTTTCTAAAGGTCTGATTTCAGATCATTGATTGACTGATTGATGATTGATTGAGTTGTTGATGATCAATGGTGTGTTTGTTCTGCAGGAGTTTCCAGTCTCAATGGAAAGGTGAGTGATCTGCTGGTGTCTCTCTGCTTCTGATCCAAAGCCACTGCAGTTCTGACTCCTGCATGTTCTTCCAGAGTCCAGATCTCACAGCCGGATCCACAGACGCCTTCTGGAGCTTTGATTGATGTGCCACGTTACTTGGGCAACCTGCCGTTCAGAGTCTGGAAGAAGATGCAGGACATCGTCCAGAACAGTAAGTCTATGGAGTGAATTTTGTGCCAATATGCATCAAACTAATCCAGCATTTTGCAAATAAACACAATCTGCTTTGCAAAGAAAAACTGTGACTTTCAAACAAACGCAAAGTGATTCGCAAAAATACAAAACTCTATTTGAGAGAAAATGCAGTGGTATGGAGAAATATATGTATTGTGTGTTACAACTGTGAGACTCAGTTGCCTTTTTATGGGGAAACCTGGCTTGATTTTCTCACAAATGCCTGCAGGCAGATTTGCAATTTTTTTTTTAATTTTTATTTCTTTTTATTTTTTTTATTTATTTTATTTTATTTTATTTTATTTTTTTATTGAACTTTAACAAAAACAACTACATACAAATACAATATATTTTACATACAAGAGCACATATATCCTTACATGTCAGGGGCAGTGTACATATACATGTATAAAAGAATACAATAAATTAATAAATGTAAAAAAAATAAATAAAAATAAAACATAAAATGAATAATAATAATAATAATACAAAAGAAAGGCTTTTTATATAAACAACTTGTACTTATTAAACAGCTGTATAGTCTTTTTTGCTTTTAAATTTTTACTTTTTTTCTATTGTCTCCAAATATATTTTAATATCAACTTTAAATTGTTCAAAATTTGGTAATTTATCATTCCATTTGGCTTTATGAATATAGTAACGGGCAACTATAATAATCAAATCAAGGATAAATATAAAACTCTTATCACCTGCAAGTGAAAAACATTTTAGCATAATATCAACTTCTACAAGACCCACAGAAATCATAGCTTTTTGTTGTATATAATTATTCAGTTCGTTCCAAAATATTTGTGACTTAGGACATTCCCAAAATAAGTGATTAATAGTTTCAGGGGAAACTTTACAAAAAACACAGGTGTCTTCAATGTTCACCTTAAAACGCTGCACCACAAGTGATTTAACTGGGTAAACTCGATGGAAAATTTGATATGAAACTTCTTTCACTTTATTTGTGATGCAATACTTATGAGGTGTCATCCAAATTTTATTCCAATCAAAATGTTTTTCAAATAAAGAATTCCAATGAGTAGTAACAGCAAGTGCACCTTTAGATCGAAGCAGAGAACGCAAAAAAAAATATATATATATTATTGCATTCAGAACTTATAAAATCCTTGCCCAGCAATTTAACACAAGAAGTAAATTCTTCCACTGATTGTAAAGAATCACTATTGCCTTCTAATAGTCTCAAAATGTCTATGGGGATTGCATGTAAAACCAACAGAGATTGTATAGGATCAACTGAAAAGTTACGAATATGAACAAATTCTGTATGATTGTATAAATTACCATCCTTACTAATCAACTGTTTTACCCAAATAATGCCCTTTTTAAATCAACTTTCAAAAAAAAATTGTCTTTTTTCTAAATCTTATATATTTATTATTCCAAATTGTACATTTATGGGGGGAAAAATTATGATTATACATGAGAGTCCATGCAAGTAAAACTTGTTTATGGAAATTTGCAATTTTAAGGGGTATTTTATTAATATCAAAATCACATTTTAATAAGAATTCTATACTACCTACTTTTTCAAATATAAAATTAGGTACTGTATACCATACACTCTCCTTATTTTTTAAATAATAGGCAGATTTGCAATTGAGCAACTTCCTTTTCCAAAAAAACAGCAGATGGCGCTGTTGGTCCATTTACACTAGTCTCCTGAGACCCGAAACACCTGTTTACCTTTTCAGGGAATACAGCAGACCAACATGAGTGGGGAACAGGTGAGTTTCTGTCTCACTATATCTATAATTAACCATTTAGATGTCTTCACAAAGCGACCCTATACTACGATGTCAGTGAAATTCACAAAAGTGCTGTAAAGTTGTTAGCATGATTGATTAGTTCAAAAATCAGTAGACACGGCTAAACATGTAACTAGGCTGTCTTTCCCTACAAAAACTGATCCATTCTCCATATCCTCTGTTGGATCGTGGGATATAGAATATATACAATTGTTCAACATTCAAAACAACGCAGGGGTATAATAACAATATATCATGTCACAATATATTGTAATACTAAAATGCCTACACTGGTGAAGACACTCTGGATAGCAGGGACTCTTCTCAGAGTGATGAATGTTTGCATTTTAAAGAGCCACTAATATAATTCCTGAAAGTAGCCTCTGATTCTTAACTTCATGAGTTAAAATGTTGCTCGGATATACAGTATATATAAAAAGCTACATATTTTTAGATGGATTTTTCCAAACAGGCTATTGTCAGACTAAAATCTGTATTCAGAGTAAAATATTGGTTGAAATATTAAATATCTCCTTACAGGCCACTTTTAGTTTTAAAGGGGTCATCGGATGCTAAGTTCACTTTTTCATGTTGTTTGAACATTAATGTGTGTTGGCAGTGTATGTACAAATCTACCCTATAATGATAAAAATCCATGCAGTGGTTTTTAATTAATCTGTAATAATAATATCCCCTTTTTCAAATCGAGCCGTTCTCAGATGCCTGTCGGTGTGCCGTCACACCAACAGAGGCCGCTCCCACAATAGTTGATTGACATGAGCTCTTACCTTAGACCAGCTGTCACAGTCCAGTAACTTTCCATGTTTTGATGCTGGAGCAGGGATGTAAGTTAGACAAGAATATCTCCGATTGAGCGATTGAGGTGTTGTGTTGCTGGATGTAATAATGAACGTAGTGGTCGTCATTTACTCCCGACATCTGAGCCACTGAAGATGCAGTAGATTACGTTTGTTTGTGAAGGGAATGCGCCTCCCGATCTACATATATCCGTCTATGTTTGCGCAAATCATTTGTGATTCAGCTTCACTTACAGCAGAAGTGTGTATAAGCGTTTTTTATGAATCTTTGCAATCGCCTTTCCTTATAACTTGGTAATTATGAAGTTTAGCGGCTAATATAAGCAAGACCGTCTTTCCACAGAGAGAAGAGAGGGGCGGGGCGAGCAGAGCTCATTTGCATTTAAAGGAACAACCCCTTATAATGAGATGATTATTGCAGAGCTGATTTTAACAAGGTAAAAAGGATGTTGTTTTACAAAACCATTGAGAATTTTTAATCAAAGTATATTAGAGACTTTTCATTAAGACCCTAAAGAATCACATCAACTCATGGAAAATGGGCATTCGATGACCCCTTTAAATGTTGTACAAGACGTGTATATAAACTATGCTATATGTAAAAATAAATATAATAATAAACTATGATATTCCTTCTGAAAATGAAAGTTGGTTTTAGTATAGTAAAAGTGTGGTAACCATGTTTTTTTGCAGGTTACCATTTCTATAATGGCAGCTTTACTACAAATAACATGGTATTTATTTAGTGAAACCACGGTTAATTTTCATAAGGAATATTAATGTTTAGATTATATTGCAGTACATTTACATAGCTGAATCACAATAAAGCTCACCTGAACTTAAACTAGTTTGATTATAGTAGCCTATTTGTATAATTAGATTAGCCTACTAGGTTGTCTGTTTGTAATTTTATACTTATACTTTATACTATATTTCTTCTGTAGGCTGTGTCTCAACATATATAGCAGAACGACAATAAATCTTACTTGACCTAATGTAAAAATAAAATTCAAAACTCTTTTATTGTTGGTACACAGTTGTTGCTATCCACAATACATTTGCATTTTAGTATTACAATATATTGTGGCATGATATATTGTTATTAAACTCCCTGGGGCCGGTTGCGCCAGCTGGGCGTACGCCCGGTTGTAAGACTAGGCTGGACGTAAAATGCGCTTTAAGTCGTGCGTAGAGTTTATACCCGTTGTACTATCTCGGCGTAGTGCTGTGTCTGAGACTAAATCTTCCGTCTAGTCAAAGGTAGCTGTAAAGTGAAAAGTCATGATTTGCTTGGTCATGATTCGTTTTTAATTAATTATTGCAGACGCCAACTGTAACTTTATGGTATTTTCGGGCAGGATAATGTGGCCTAAACAATTATTATGGGGAGGGGTCAAGCAACACATGCAAGCAACATGCAAACTTTGTGCAAGAGTTATAAAAGTGAAAGTAAAAAAAAGACGGCTAACACTGCATTAACGGCACAAATTCTATCAGAGACAGTGAGAGATGAATCTACTTTACCATGCTGATAACAGTATATAACTGTCCTAAATTATTCCCTTAATATCTATTCGACATCTTGCTGGGACAGTATAAATGCTTGGAAATACTTAACGTCTTTAATTCCTCTCATTATTTGCAGCATTCCTGCTATCCAATAATCGCAGTAAGTTTTGTGCTTAATTTTTAATCAGAAATAACGTATTAGCTTTCAAATTCTGTCAATTCTATCACAAAATATAATTTATAAATTAGGTTTTTCAGCCACAGAAAGATGTCAGCAGGCTAAAATTCACATTTTCCTCCCAAACTCAATAGTCAGATAGAAAAAAATAAAATAAAAGATTAATACTCTAGAAAGAAGCATAGTATTACATTCATTATATTTTACTTAACCTGTCGCCTTTATTTTTAGTGTTAGTCTGAAGAAATACATCATGGGAATGTGCAGGGAGACCTCAGATTCAAAACGCGGACATGTTAGGAAATATGGGGTCGGACTCGGGCCGTTAATTCTGAAAAGCTGTCGGACAAGGGCTGGGCTAGAGCATATATATGAGGCCCGTGCAGGGCTTTAATAAACATTTATCCCAATACTTTAGTTATTATTTAATGTTTGCAGTACAGAAATGTAGCCTATACCGTTCTGCTCGTGAATATTCCGATGTGATTGCGATTTCAAAGGTTTTATAGACATGGTAAAATCATCATCATGTAGCAATACGATTACGTGTGTTTGAATCGAGATCGCGATTTTTTAATGATTAATCCATATGAATCTATAGCCTATGTATTTTTGTATGTCATAATTTGTACCAGACCTCAAAAGTTACCCGGGCGACTACATCGTATACGGCGGGCGTAGTTGTGCCTGGTCGTAGTTTTAGCTGGTGCAACAGCTGTACATATTTATCGTAAAGTTGGACGCTGCAAAGCCCAGCATAGGGCTTACACCCAACTTTTTTACATCTAGCTGGTGCAACCAGCCCCTGCATTGTTTTGAATGTTGAACAATTGTATCAACATATGTATATATCCCACGATCCAACAGAGGATAATAAGTACGGAGAATGGATCAGTTTTTATAGGGAAAGACTGCATAGTTAAATGTTTAATCAATCATGTTAAATTTACAGCGCATATTGTGAATTTTACTGACATTGTAGAATAGGGTCGCTTTGTGAAAACATCTAAATGGTTAGATATAGTAAGACAGAAACTCACCTGTTCCCCACTCATGTTGGTCTGCTGTATTCCCTGAAAAGTTAAAGGGGTGTTTTGGGTCTCAGGAGACTAAATTGACTGACAGTGCCATCTGCTTTTTTTGGGAAAGGAGGTTGCAATTGCATTTGTGAGAAAATCTGCCTGCACGTATTTGTGAGAAAATCAAGCCAGGTTTCCTCATAAAACGGCAACTGAGTCTCACAGCTGCAACACACAATACATACTGTATATTTTCTATACCCCTGCATTTTCTCTCAGAGTTTTGTATTTGCAAATCACTTTGTGTTTGTTTGAAAGTTGAGTTTTTCTTTGCAAAGCAGATTGTGTTTATTTGCAAAACGCTGGATTTGTTTGATGAATATTGGCACAAAATTCACTCCATATGAGTCTGAGTACAGAACATCTGAGCTCACACACACACACTGGAAATGATGAATGATGGGGAATATTTACAGATTTCAGCTTTATGTGTGAATAAAAAGATGATCTACTGCACCAAAATCAGCATTTTATAAATCAAATGAATATCTTTTCAGTTTGTGATCATTAAGTGTTTCTGATTTAACTTTCAGTATTGATAAATCACACAGAGAATGACTGACAGTGATGAGAGGAAAATGTCTGATGTGTTTGATCAACAGGACGAGTGTCATAATTCATAATCATCTGTGTTGTTCACTCTTGATCATTATATAAACATCAGAATAACAGCATCTGTTGATTGTGTCTCATCAGCTCCTGTGATTCTGGATCCAAACACTGCAAATCCATTTCTCATCCTGTCTGATGATCTGACCAGTGTGAGAAACTGTGGGAACAAACAACCTGTTCCTGATAATCCAGAGAGATTTGACTGTGATCCCTGTGTTTTGGGTTCAGAGGGTTTTAACTCAGGAACACACTGCTGGGATGTGGAGGTTAAAGAAAGTCCTGTTTGGACTCTTGGAGTAACTACAGCATCAAACCAGAGGAAGGGATGGGATTTCTTTAAGACTGATGTCTGGTTTGTGTGGTACGATCCATTAGGATGGTCTCCAGGTTCTGGTTTTCATGTTGATCAGCATTTTGATCGTGTGAGAGTGAATCTGGACTATGACAGAGGAACGGTGTCATTCTCTGATCCTGTAACTAACACACATCTACACACATTCACAACCACCTTCACTCACACACTCACACCATTCTTCTGTTGTTTTGACTCTCTGAGGATCTTAGCGATCAATAGTCAGTAATTGTTACTCCTGTAGGTCTGGATCTTCCTGCTTTCATCTTTCATCATGATTCAATATTTAATCACATGAGTAAGAGACTGTTGATCTGAATATCAGATCAGAAAACAAGTAAATATATTCATTTGTAAAAATGAAAAAAAAAAAAAAAAAAAAAAAATCAAAATACATGAAGGGTTCAAATAAATCATGTGAATCGTATCTGACCAATGAGAAACAATGATGTGTCATGAATCCCTGCCCATAACACCCTAGCAACTGCACAGCCAAGTGCCTAGCAACAATCCAGAGAACTCTAGTAACTGCATAGCAATGCTCTTGCTAGTGATCTGTGTGTTTGTGTGTCTGAGAGAGAAATAGCAGAAACTCAAAACTTTAAAACCACTGCAAACTACTTTGTCTGACTAGATTTTCTCAATTTAGATAGGTCAGTAACACATTTAGATGAATTCAGATGAGGTGCAGTGTGTACAAGTGAACTGCAACAGCTCATGAGAAGCTGCAGTGGCTGACACAGGACAAAGATATTATCATCTGAGCAGGAGAGAGACAGTAAAGCAATTAACTTTTTTTTTACAATGGTAAATTAAAGAACAGGGGCCGTATGTATAAAACCACACAGAGTAATGTTTTTGTCTTTAGTGTGTCAAAATTCTAAGAATGACATAATTTTACTATTTTTTCCTAGACTTAAGAATAAGAGTGATTCATAAAGGTTCCTAAGTGTTAAGACTAGGTCTCAGCTCCTAAATTATTTAAGAGAGCTGGAGAGGTCTCTAGTTAGGAGTTACAAGATGGCACCAAAGAGGAGGAGGCACACACTTTCCAGTGAAGATGTGATGTATTGGAGTTATATGATTATATGGAATTGATCAAATGAAACAAACTTGATCATCAAGCATTTTTCATGATTTTGTTGCTAGGCTTTTAAGTGAAGTCTCAAAATGGATGAGAAAGTCACTAAACAAGTCAAGTCAAGTCAAGTCACCTTTATTTATATACCGCCTTTAACAATACAGAATTGTGACAAGGCGGCTGTACAGTATTAGATAGGAAACAGTACATCAACAATGCCAAAGGCAACAGTAAACACTCACATTTTAGGTAAAGGTAGTTAATCAAAAACAATAAAATAAAATGCAATATTGTGTTGAGAGAAAGTGTCCCCAACTAAGCAAGCCAGAGGCGACAGCGGCAAGGAACCAAAACTCCATCGGTGACAAATGGAGAAAAAAACCTTGGGAGAAACCAGGCTCAGTCGGGGGGCCAGTTCTCCTCTGGCCAAAGGTCCCGTGGTCTTGTGCCGACAGCCGTCTAGGTGACGAGGTCTTCACTGTGGATCCGTCTCTGGGGCTCATCTAGTTGATGTGGACTCCGATGACATTCAGGGCTGTAGAGGTCGTCACTAGGTGCTGATCCACCATCTGGGCTGGGTTCGGACTGGATCCGGGGGACTGCAGTGACCATCTGATCTGGATACGGACTGGATCTGGTGGTTAATGTGACCTCGGGATAAGAGAGAAACAGACTAATATTAGCGTAGATGCCATTCTTCTGACGATGCACTGAGTACATCGGGTGTTATGGGAAGTGTTCCCGGTTCCGGTTGACCTAATTAATGCAGCCTAACAATCCTTTAACGGATTTGAATTATAAGAATATGTTGATGTGTTATGTGTAAGCAAGGTTAAAGAGATGGGTCTTTAATCTAGATTTAAACTGACAGAGTGTGTCTGCGTCCCGAACATTGTAGGGTAGATTGTTCCAGAGTTTGGGCGCTAGATAAGAAAATGATCTCCCGCCCGCGGTTGATTTTGATATTCTAGGTATTATCAAATTGCCAGAGTTTTGAGAACGCAGCGGACGTGAGGGACTATAATGTGATAGGAGCTCGCTCAGGTACTGAGGAGCTAAACCATTAAGGGCTTTGTAAGTAATTAGCAAGATTTTAAAATCTATACGATGTTTAATAGGGAGCCAGTGCAGTGTAGACAGAACCGGGCTAATATGATCATACTTTTTGGTTCTAGTAAGAACTCTAGCTGCTGCATTTTGGACCAGCTGGAGTTTGTTTATTAAGCGAGCAGAACAACCACCCAATAAAGCATTACAATAATCTAACCGTGAGGTCATAAATGCATGAATTAATGTTTCAGCATTTGACATTGATAGCATAGGTCGTAGTTTAGATATATTTTTGAGATGGAAAAATGCAGTTTTGCAAATACTAGAGATGTGGTTTTCAAAGGAAAGATTACCATCAAATAGCACACCTAGGTTCCTAACTGATGACGAAGAATTGACAGAGCAGCCATCCAGTATTAGACAGTGTTGTAGGTTATTACACGCTGAGGTTTTAGGCCCAATAATTAACACCTCTGTTTTTTCAGAATTTAGCAGTAAGAAATTACTTGTCATCCAATTTTTTAACTCAACTACACAATCCATTAGTTTTTCAAATTGGTACGTTTCGCCGGGCCGCGAAGAAATATAGAGCTGGGTATCATCAGCGTAGCAGTGAAAGCTAACACCATATTTCCTGATGATATCACCCAGGGGTAACATGTAAAGCGTAAAGAGTAATGGCCCTAGTACTGAGCCTTGCGGTACTCCATACTGCACTTGTGATCGATATGATACCTTTTCATTTACTACCACGAATTGATGGCGGTCAGATAGGTACGATTTGAACCATGCCAATGCACTACCACTAATGCCAACATAATTCTCAAGTCTATTCAAGAGAATGTTGTGGTCAACAGTATCAAACGCAGCACTAAGATCCAGTAGCACTAACAGAGAGATACAACCACGATCAGATGACAAGAGTAGATCATTTGTAACTCTAATAAGAGCAGTCTCAGTACTATGGTATGGTCTAAAACCTGACTGAAAATCCTCACAGATATCATATTTCTGTAGGAAGGAAGATAATTGTGAGGATACAACCTTTTCTAATATCTTTGATAGAAATGGGAGATTCGAGATAGGTCTGTAATTAGTCAATTCGTTGGGGTCAAGTTGTGGTTTTTTAATTAGAGGCTTAATAGCAGCCAGTTTGAAGGTTTTGGGGACATATCCTAATGACAGTGATGAATTAATAATATTTAGCAGAGGATCTATGAGATCTGGAAGCAAGTCTTTTAGTAGCCTAGATGGAATAGGGTCTAGCATACAAGTTGTTGGTTTAGATGATTTAACAAGTTTATACAATTCTTCCTGACCTATAGTAGAGAATGAGTGGAATTGTTCCCCAGGAAATCTATAGCGCACTATCTGATGCGACACTGTAATTGACGGCTGCATGGTGACAATTTTGTCTCTAATTGTATCGATCTTAGAAGTAAAGTAGTTCATGAAGTCATTACTGCTATGCTGATGGGCACAGTCAGTGCCTGTTGGTTCTTTATTTTTTGTTAACTTAGCCACTGTATTGAATAAATACCTAGGGTTATGTTTGTTTTCTTCTAAAAGAGTCGAAAAGTAATCAGATCTGGCCGATTTTAACGCTTTTCTGTACGATAGGGTACATTCCCGCCAAGCAGTACGAAAAACCTCTAATTTTGTTTTCCTCCAGCTGCGCTCCATTTTCCGGGCTGCTCTCTTTAGGGCGCGAGTGTGCTCGTTATACCACGGGGTCGGACAGTTTTCCTTAATCTTCCTTAGGCGCAGAGGAGCGACCGTATCTAGAGTCCTGGAAAAGAGAGAGTCAATAGTTTCTGTTACATCATCAAGTTTTTCTGAGCTATTGGACATGCTGAGGAATTCAGATAAATCAGGAAGATTACTTAGAAAGCAATCTTTTGTAGTAGAAGTGATGGTTCTACCATACTTGTAATAAGGAGTTGAATTTACAGTTTTAGTTATCTGGAGTATACACGAGACTAGATAATGATCAGAGATATCATCACTTTGCTGCAGAATCTCAACGGCATTGACATCAATTCCATGTGACAGTATTAAGTCTAGAGTATGATTTCGACAATGAGTGGGACCTGACACGTGTTGTCTAACTCCAATAGAATTTAGAATGTCTGTAAATGCAGCTGCCAGTGCATCATTTTCAATATCAACATGGATGTTAAAGTCACCTACTATTAAGACCTTATCTGTAGCCAACACCAGCTCAGATATAAAATCAGCGAATTCTTTAAGAAAATCTGTATGGTGCCCTGGTGGCCTGTATACAGTAGCAAGTACAAACGTCATGGGGGATTTATCATTAACACTTGTTTCTCTGGATAATGTTATATGAAGCACCATTACTTCAAACGAGTTATACATGAAATCCGCTCTCTGTGAAACACTAAAAATATTGCTATAAATTGTAGAAACACCTCCCCCTTTACCTTTTAGACGTGGCTCATGTTTATAACAGTAATCATGAGGGGTAGACTCGTTTAAGATAATGTAATCTTCTGATTTTAGCCAGGTTTCTGTCAAACATAGCACATCTAGGTTATGATCAATGATCATATCATTTACAAAAAGCGCTTTTGTGGAAAGGGACCTGATATTCAAAAGGCCGAGTTTTATCATTTGTTTCTCTGTATTATGTAAATTTTTAATTTGTTGAACGTTGATTAGATTGTTACTCTTAAATTGGTTTGGACGTCTTTTGTATTGTCTAGCTCGGGGAACAGACACAGTCTCTATAGCATGATATCTAGGTGTAAGGGTCTCTATGTGCTGAGAATTAACTGATTTTGGTGACGTGAGGCGGCTAGCAGACGGTCGGATTAGCCAGTCTGTCTGCTTCCTGACCTGGGCCCCAGTTAGTCAAGTGCAAACTCTAAGACTATATGCCATATTACTAGAGAGAAGAGCAGCACCACCCCTGGAGGGATGAAGACCATCTCTTTTCAACAGGTCAGGTCTGCCCCAAAAACTTGTCCAATTGTCTATGAAACCTATGTTATTCTGCGGGCACCACTTAGACATCCAGCCATTTAGTGACGACAGTCTGCTATGTATCTCGTCACCACGATACGCAGGGAGGGGGCCAGAGCAAATTACAGTGTCTGACATCGTACTTGCAAGTTCACACACCTCTTTAACATTATTTTTAGTGATCTCCGACTGGCGAAGTCGAACATCATTTGTGCCGACGTGAATAACGATCTTACTGAATTTACGTTTAGCATTAGCCAGCACTTTTAAATTTGCCAAGATGTCAGGCGCTCTGGCTCCCGGTAAACATTGGACTATGGTGGCTGGTGTCTCTATTTTCACGTTCCGTACAATAGAATCGCCAATAACTAGAGCACTTTCATCAGGTTTCTCAGTGGGTGCGTCACTGAGTGGGGAGAACCTGTTTGATGTTCTGATCGGAACGGAAGAGCGGTGTTTTGACCCGCGACTATGCCGTCTCACAGTCACCCAGTTGCCCTGCTGCAAAGGCGAAGTTACCGGAACCGAACAATGTACGGGACTTCCTAAGCTAGTCGCATCCAAAGCCGTATCTAATGCCCTTGCATTCTTACTATCCTCGATTAAAGTTTGGATGCGTGTCTCTAGTTCTGAAATCTTCTCTGTCAGCCTAACTATTTCCCTGCATTTATCACATGTGAATCCCTCGCTGCCGACAGAGATTGATAAACTATACATATGACAGGTGATGCAGGTTACCAGGAAAGGAGAAGAAGCCATTACTCACCGTAGTTGTAGAACGATTTCAACTCACCACTGTTGTCTGATGAAACTTGTGTAGAAAAAGGCGTAGAGAAAAAGTAAAAGTGAATGGCAAGCTAACCGGCTAACACACTACAAACACGCTGCACTCGCGGTTGTAGAATAAAAACGAGCGATCAACGAGAGCGAGGAAAAAAGGAAAGCGGTAGTAGACCTGAATAGAGACGTGAGTGGGAACGCAAATGGCAGGCTAACCGGCAAACGGAATGCTAACGCACAGCACGGCGTTGCACTCGCGGTTATAGATTAAAAGCGAGCGATCGGATTAGTTTGATGGATAATAACAGAAATCTGGTGGGGAAAAAGCTATATTTTATCACTTTAAACAACAGAAAGTAAGTAATAGTATAAAATAGAGATTTCCTCAGAAGAATAAAACGCTAGGGAGCCACAAACGCACACCACTCTGCAACACGAGACCGGAACCGGAACCCCGAAACACTTATCACTGTCAACATTGACTACAAAATAATCAGTTATTAATATTTTGTTGGTCCTCTCTTGTTTTTGCATGTGTTCGTAAATTCTATGTATGACAGCATGGCCAAAAATTTTGGCTGCACAATTTGGCATGTTTCATTACATCATTATCAGAAATAAAACAATTGACTCCAAGCAAACAGGCTTACAAAATCAGTAAAAAAATTTTTTTTCTCTTGGCCACTACTGTATGGCAGTTCATTGACTTTCCAACTGACGGTGAAACCATGCTGCAAAAACAAGCCACTTTTATGAGGACTGTGGGCTTTCTTGGAGTTATTGGAGTGTAAGATGTGAAATTATTTCCTCATGAATTTAAAGTCCAGGAACCCTGACAAAAACAGATGCCATGCAACAAAACAATAAAACTAATCTGGAGAAGAGATCTTCAAAGAGGGCAAACAACACCACCTCTATTGCTCATTTACAACCCCCTTCCCCCCTCTCCTCTCCCCTCCCTGCATCTCACACTTTTCCCCCAAAAGGTTCCACTGAAAGTCACTAAGAATGTCCATATACTACATGTGTTACATTTTGTGAATATGTTGAATTTTCCCTTTCATGTTTGGTATCGTTCTAAAGGTCTTAGTGCGATTGGTAAAATGGTCTCAATTTCACAGAAGTCACTTATATTATGAGGAAGACTGAACACTTTTGTAGAATTGTGTTTTGCTGCTGAGGGGTGTGTTTTCCCCTTAGGGTCGGGTGAGAATCTCCAGCCAGGTGTGACCCTGGGTCGTGAGATCTCCTGACAAACCAAAAGGTCTTTTATGTTTTTACAGCTGTTTTTACAACTGATTGGAAGATTTGTTTGTTTGAACCCCACACTGTGTGTGAGAGTCTCTGGAGCTTTGCCTCCAAATCTCTCACATGCTGCTGTGTATCTCTATGCGGTCAGGTATGCATCTCTCACTCTTAGATTTATCTTGGAGTATGTTATGTATTCATTTTAATTGGAACTGAATTTAATTCTGAATTGGATTTTCATTGTTAAGCTATGTAATTGGCATGATACCTTTTTACCTGACTGAGATATTATAAGATATTATAATCGCTCTACATCCTCTGAGTAAGTCAGAACTGGCGAGCTTGCGTCGATGAATTCGCCACGGCCGGGGTGTAAATTGAAAGCGGCACCTAGTCCCTAAGGAACGAAATATTGAGACTACGGGATTTCCAGAATATTCAAATGTCTAAATTATTATACGGAAAATAGCCGCGATCAGCAAATTACAGAATACAAACCAGAATTAACAAATTATTCATAATTGGAGTCAGACTAAATTATTCATGGAGTCAGATTTTTGTTTGGAAACTAAATTTTAATATTTCAATATAATTTTTACAGAAGTGCCGTAAAAGACCTACACGCAAGAAACCTTCAGCTGAACCGCTAGGCTTGCCATAGCGGGAGGAGCCTTACAGGAGCTGCTGATGGATCTCAAGTTCACATTATTGTTCCAGCTGTAAATGAGGAGACACACCAATAAAAAAGGATTTCAAAACATGAATAATAATTTGTGATAATTTTGCACAATGCAAACCATTAAAAAAATACATTGAAATATTAAATAGGGTCTTAACTATTTTATTGTAGTTACACCAAATGTTTGGTGGTGTGTGGCTGTGACTCACTATAGGCTGTTTCAGAGGTCAAGGGCGGCCATTTTGGGTTGACATCATTGTAGTCCTTACTTCACAACACTTAAGTTTCCTCTCAGTCAACACTTAAGAATCGGTCTTAGACTTTACTGAAAGCTGCTTTTAGCTTCTTTATAAAAGTCTCCTACTCTTAGAAAAGTCCTAATTTTAACTAAGAATTTTTTGACACTTAATTTAAAGCCTAAGACCATTTTTAAGAGCATTTCAGAGAAGTTTCATACATACGGGCCCAGGTCATATGTTTTTTTTTTAAGTGTCCTAATATTGTTTTGGAGTCCGCTACAACAGATTTAAATACATCTAAGGTCAGAAAACACTGTAATTTTCTCAGAATATACATTTATACATAGAGTCATTTCTTAATCACTTTTAGCTTTGAGCACAAGGTCTGTAAACTCCTCCCTTTCATCAGTCTACTCTGCTCTGATTGGTCAGCTGGCCAAGTCTGTTGTGATTGGCACAGAGAGGAGTATCTGAGCACGTAGTTGAGTGGTTGTTTTTGATTTCTGCGGGTTGAAGCGACCCCAATAATGTTATTTTTAGCCCCTGGAATGTAAATTTACCAGCGGAACCCCAACAAACACTGTGTATTTTACACCCCAGAATGTGGTTTTTAATGGGACCTCGAAACGTGATTGGGCTACTTTTGAGTAGCAATTGGGTGGGTTTTGTTGTGAATACCTGCCAACCCTGATGCACCGTTACATAAAACAATAATATAGTGCTCAGTTTTTAAAATAATGACATAAAAAAACATTTTGTTTAACACTTATGCAAGCGAATCATGCCAACAGCTAAAGTTTAGCTACTAAACTGTAAACACATAACAAAACAATAATGGTGGATACATTAGCTGAGTGATAACGTGACTAACTAATGAAATAACACAGTTTGTAAACCAAAATATTTCTATGTTACATTATTTATTATTAAACAAATTAATTAGACCAACCACGTTTATTTATACAACACTTCTTAACAAAACAGTATTAAATAGGACAATAGTTTATCAATAATGCGTTCCATGTTGCAGCAAAGTCAGATTGCAGAGGACTCATCTGGTTCCCGTGGTCTTGCGCCGATGGCCGTTTAGGTGATAAGTTCCTCACTGATGGTCCGTCTCTGGGGCTTATCTAGTTGACGTGGTCCCTGCTGACATTCAGGGATGAAGAGGTCGTCTCTGGGTTCTGATCCACCATCTGATCTGCATACGGACTGGATCTGGTGGTTAAGGTGACCTTGGAATAAGAAAGAAACAGACTAATATTTGCGTAGATGTCATTCTTCTTACAATGCAACGCGTACATCAGGTGTTATGGAAATTGTTCGTGGTTCCGGTTGACCTAATTAATGCAGCCTAACAATCCTTTAACGGATTTAAATTATAGAAATGTGTTAATGTGTTATGTGTAAACCAGGTTAAAGAGATGCGTCTTTAATCTAGATTTAAACTGACAGAGTGTGTCTGCCTCCCGAACAGTGATTGGTAGATTGTTCCAGAGCTTGGGTGCAAAATAAAAAAATGATCTGCCGCCCACGGTTGATTTTGATATTCTAGGTATTATCAAATTGCCAGAGTTTTGAGAATGCAGCGGACGTGAGGGACTATAATGTGATAAGAGCTCGCTCAGGTACTGAGGAGCTAAACCATTCAGGGCTTTATAAGTAATTAGCAAGATTTTAAAATCTATACGATGTTTAATAGGGAGCCAGTGCAGTGTAGACAGAACCGGGCTAATATGATCATACTTTTTGGTTCTAGTAAGAACTCTAGCTGCTGCATTTTGGACCAGCTGGAGTTTGTTTATTAAGCGAGCAGAACAACCACCCAATAAAGCATTACAATAATCTAACCTTGAGGTCATAAACGCATGAATTAGCGTTTCTGCATTTGACATTGAGAGCATAGGTCGTAATTTAGATATATTTTTGAGATGGAAAAATGCAGCTTTGCAAATGCTAGAGATGTGGCTTTTGAAGGAAAGATTGCTATCAAATAGCGCACCTAAGTTCCTAACTGATGACGAAGAATTGACAGAACAGTCATCAAGTATTAGACAGTGTTTTAAGTTGTTGCATGCAGAGGTTTTAGGTCCAATAATTAACACCTCTGTTTTTTTCAGAATTTAGCAGTAAGAAATTACTTGCCTCCAGGTTTTTATCTCGACTACACAATCCGTTAATCTTTCAAATTGGTATGTTTCACAGAGCCGTGAAGAAATATAGAGCTGAGTATCATCAGCATAACAGTGAAAGCTAACATCATGTTTCCTGATGATATCTCCTAAGGGTAACATGTAAAGTGTAAAAAGTAATGGCCCTAGTACTGAGCCTTGAGGTTCTCCATACTGCACTTGTGATTTATATGATACCTCTTCATTCACTGCCACTGCCACGAAATACCAACGACAGTCTACACATTCGCCATCGACACATTCTTAGGAAATAGTGGGTTTACAGTGAATTATCAGAACTATTTTAGTAAGACAGTAATATTGTGGTTTACCTGGAAACCTAAAGCAGCACTAGGTATGCATCACATATTAGCACAAAAAAGCTTGATATTTTGATCACTCACTTGAAAATATATACACATAATGTATCAATCGTACTTACAGGTTGTGGCTCAGAGGTGCTTGTTAGTCCAATTAAAGAAGCCAACGAAGATAAAACCTAAGATTAGAGAAGCAGTCCTCTGTTAAATGATGAGCACACAAAAAAGGTTTGAATTGTATTGCTGTGGTTTTGTGGAAAAAATAAAATTTAACCACTGATTCTTCACATTATCAACCTTTGGCAATGAAAACAAAACAAGCGTGCTTTCACAGCACAGAACTCAGCGGTTTCTCGACATGATATAAACACACTAACTAGTAGATGTGTTTGTGGGCAGGTCAGAGTGTTTGTATTTGGCGGGCAGGCAGGGATTATGGTAATATTTTACTGAGTGACGTATTTCGGTAACAGGCAGGAGATTCGAAAATATAATGACTTGTTAGGGCGATTCAGAATCCACTTTCTTTTGAGAGACATTATCTTTATTTATCATGCACTTTTTTGATTAACAACTTTGTAGACTGTTCACATTGAAGGATAGCAAACTGCAAAAAATATGTTTCGAAATCCCACAAGCTCTTTAAGAAATTATATTTACTTAATAATTCAGTAAAACCAATATGTTTTTGTGAAAATTACTGTTACTTGTTCTTTATTGTGTCAGTGTTTTATTTGTGTGACAAAAAGCATCTGTAGAGCGGTTTGTCTATTTAGGGCTACTGTAGAAACATGGGAGTGGAATTTGGCAACTTCCATGTAAGGGCACCTGCAGAGTATGTAGATAAAAATGACTCATTCTAAGGCAATAAAATAACATTCATTTTCACACAAGTTCATTATGTAAGGTCTTTATATACCAATGGAAATATAGTTATGTATATTATATTGCCTTTCTGTCAACAGATCCTGTAGCATACTCCCCCGAATGATGGTCAGCAACTTTAACTGATGGTTCGTTGATTTTTTATTAAATCAAAGCCAACACCAACATAAGAGCTAAACAGAATAGAAAATAATATACATGACATTACGATCATAATAAATAAACAAAAGTTGTAACATAATGCACAGCGATTCATAAAAACTAACCTTGCGCCACTTCGGAGGGTGCTAAACATACAGAATAATCTTTAGCCTTGTTTTTAATCTGTTTTCAGCTAAACAGCGATCACCATCTGCCCTACCTATAACGTTACACTCCCGTTTTTTTTTCTTCCTGGTAGGAACTAACCTAAGGTAGCGCGTAAATTTCAAAATAAAGGTTCCTCAAAACGAAACATCAATTGAAATATACAAATGGAAATATAAAATAAATGCAACATAAACTATCAAAGAACAACCAATAGTATTATCTTTCTTACAAAAATAAATTAAATATAGGTCATTTACAGATCCTCCTAAATATTACACACTGGACCTTTTAAATCTAAGTGATTTTCTAGAAAACTGCAAAAGTATTTTTGTCATTATATGCAATGATTTGTGATTTTAACTGTGGTGAGGTACAAATGCAGTGGAGCTGATATATCTCTCCCAATAAAGTATATCAGTGATAACACTGGAAAACAAGAGAGTAGGTTTGGTTTGAAAGCTCATCATTAGACATCATTAGATCATAATCATTAGACAAACCTAAAGAGCTTTATTTCTTTACTGCTTTATTACATACTTTATTAGTATGCTTACACACACAAGGAATTTGGACTTGATGACAGGAGCTTTCAGTGCAACCTGCAAACATACATTATAGTGCAGACATACATAGTTCATCTTTCAACAGAACAATGACCCTAAACACACAGTCAAGATAACAAAGGAGTGTCTACGGAAAACTCTGTGAATGTGCTTGAGTGGCCCAGACTTGAACCTGATTGAACATCTTTGGAGAGATCTAAAAATCCATCCAACCTGATGGAGTGTGAGTTGTCCTGCAAAGAAGAATGAGAGAAACTGACCAACAATAGCTGTGCCAAGCTTGTAGCGTCATGCTCAAAAAGACTTGAGGTTTTAATTTGTGCCAAAGGTGCTTCAGTAAAGTATATGAGCAAAATCTGTGAATATTTATGTATGTGTGATATTTTTCTTCTGTTTTTATTTTTAATAAATTTGCAAAAAATTCAAACAAACTTCTTTCACATTGTCATGGGGTACTGCTTGTAGAATTTTGAGGAAAATAAAGAATTTAATCCATTTTGGAATAAGGCTGTAACATAACAAAATGTGGAGAAAGTAAAGTGCTGTCAATACTTTCCAGAAGACGTGCTCTGCTTTGTGTGTTTTTTAGGGGCCAAGCACCAGAGGTGCGGTGGCACCTATTGTATCCGTTGGCGTTACTAGGGGCCAAGCACCAGAGGTGCGGTGGCACCTATTGTATCCGTTGGCGTTATTATTATTAGGGGCCAAGCACCGGAGGTGCGGTGGCACCTATTGTATCCGTTGGCGTTATTAGGGGCCAAGCACCAGAGGTGCGGTGGCACCTATTGTATCCGTTGGCGTTATTAGGGGCCAAGCACCGAAGGTGCGATGGCACCTATTGTATCCGTTGGCGTTATTATTAGGGGCCAAGCACCGAAGGTGCGATGGCACCTATTGTATCCGTTGGCGTTATTAGGGGCCAAGCACCGAAGGTGCGATGGCACCTATTGTATCCGTTGGCGTTATTATTATTAGGGGCCAAGCACCGGAGGTGCGATGGCACCTATTGTATCCGTTGGCGTTATTAGGGGCCAAGCACCGGAGGTGCGGTGGCACCTATTGTATCCGTTGGCGTTATTAGGGGCCAAGCACCAGAGGTGCGGTGGCACCTATTGTATCCG